>LOEQ01003329.1:62195-94720 GCA_001685075.1 Bramus lutescens
CAATTTGTGTGTTGTTATTTCGGGGTATAAGCTAGCTGTGTGGGAGCCGGGCAGACGAAAAACAGGCCTGTGCTCCCCTCATCACTACACAATGCAAGACCTTGTCTCAAAAATAAGGTGATTTCATGAAGTCAGTTCATGAAGACACCCCAAATTGAACTCCGGCCTACACATGTACATACACACATGAAAATATGCACAAAAATAACTTGGGTAAATGTATGAATAAGTAACAAGATAAAGCCTTAAAAATTAAAAACAAAATCTTAGCAAGGCCACATCACACCCCACATTCCCTTGGAGGCCAGTTTTTCCTCTTCCTTCATGATGATACCAGAAAGCCAGGCCTCCTAAGAAGTCACAGACAATCACAGCAAAGTTGGGCAACTGTCTGACACTGTGTCAGAGAGATTCTTTTTAAAATTTGGAAAGGTGAGGTAGTGGCCATTGATTACCTGGTTGGACATTTTAAAAGCAGTGCTGATATGCATCCCTTTCAAGGGCATGAACTAAGGGTGGGCAGTGAGAAAAGCAGAGATGGACAAGGCATGGTCCTTGGGAGAATGCCTCCTTTGGTTATTTATAGTTCCTGCTAAGTTCCTAGTTTGTGATTCCGATTTGTGTTCCTGAATATGGGACATCCCTCTGCATGTCTGCACATTGTTAAGTCCATTCTTGATTCTCATCTTGGCTTGAAGGGCACTTGTAATAGAAGCGTTTTTTAGCAGTTCCTCCCTGTCGTCATGTTCTTTCCCTCTTGTCATTCTATGTTCCTTGTGCTATTTAACCTAATACAAAGCTTATGTTTGTTGTTTGTTTGTTTTTGTTTTTAGAAGCAGGGATTAGTTATTCTCAGATTCTCTTACTAGAATTTGTCAAGTTAAAACAGCCACTTCCTCTGCTTGGCTCATTACTCTCTTCCCAATGCTGTAGAATAACAAGACTGTGAGATAAATAAACATTGGGATAAATAATAGATATAATAAATACCTCCTATAACACTTCCTCTCCTTTTTATAATTTTGAAGAAACTCTTTTATTTCAGCCATGAGAAGGATGACAACTAGGTGGAGGTTACATAGGGGTTATGGTTGCTCATGGCCTTTCCCTGTGTCTTACGATGGTCATCTTTCAGTTCTCTCAGTAACCCCATAGGTATAACCACATGAGCAAAGATCCTATATCTGCCACCAGCCAGTTCTTCCAGCTGATCACCTTTTGTATTTCAAATCTACCTCAATAAATAAATTTGATCTTTATTCACACCCGTAGTTTACTGCAGAATCATCCCAAATTTCTGTTTATTATTATTAATGAGCTCTTCAAATTACATGTCACTTGTAATACACTTATGGTGCTTTCAAATGGTAACAATGAAGGTACTGGTTGATTTTTGGTCTGAAATCTCTCCTATGTAATAGTTAGAAATAAACAACTATAGTTATAGATATCTTGAAATAAATGTTGAAAATCTTTCTAGAGAGCCTCCATAGGTAAAACGCATGCATCCAGGTACACATGGTACCTAGGAGGGCAGAGATTCTACGTTGTAAAGGACTTCCAGAATCCCAGAAGCACTCAGAAGCGTGAGGTATAGAAATGCCAACACGTTAAGCATGAGACTCATCTGAGCAGCATATTTCATGCTGTTGGTCTCCGGTTGGCAGTAAGAAGCCTGCAGCTCTCAGGACACAGGAGTGGGAGTGCATTGTTCAGTTCTAAGGTACTGAGCATGCGGGGGCCGTGTGTGCTGTGGAGCAGGCTCCAAGTGAGTCATATGTCTGTTATGAATGTTCCTTTGAATCTGCTGCTGGTGTTTCACTCTCATACTCTTCCTAAGTACCTTTGCAATAGCTCATATTCACATTTCATAGCTGAAAATGCTCAAGAGATTGATGCTCAAACATTTGACTCAAGTTTCAAAATGATTATACTAGGAAATAGTATAGCATTCATATAGTCACCTTTTTTGAAAAAAAAAGAAAACACTGTAAAGTAGCAGAATGCATTGAACAAGTTTTATAAATTAAAATGGTCTTTAATTGGAATATCAGTTCAGACATTCTCTACTTGTGAGATATTGGACAAGAGCTCTTGTTTCTTTTTATGCAGTAATCACTTCTTCTGTTAAAACAGTAATGGTATTCCATTCCAAATATCATAACTTTTAGGTTGTGGGAACAAAAGAATAAACTAAACACAGAACCCTTTATGACAGGTCTTATCTGAGTATTCCATGCATTCCAATTTACTTGGAAAAATGTCCTTAACAATAATACTAATGAGAGGTAATGTTATCTTATTCTTTTTTTACTACAATTGCAGATCTTTAATCATATGACAAAACACACTGAGACATAATAGTATTTCTACATATCTTTGTTAACAACATGGTTAAAAAATGTTCTAAATTCTATGTTCAAAGTTCTAAGTTCTATGGTCTGAGTGTCATTTAATCTATGGAGCTAATAATCATGGTCTAAAGTATATTTTAGTCATGTTTTATCTAATGTTACTCTATACAGTGACTGCACTCAATTGTGGATAACTTCACCATATAATTTACTCTTTCTCCAATAATCTTTCACTAAAGGAATGCTTCTCAACTCCTGGGTTGTGAACCCTTTTGGTGTTGCATATTAGATATCCCGCTTATCAGATGCTTATTTTGCATTTCAATGTTATTTTACTCTTGAACACTTATTGCACAGACATACTGAGGTAACATCTTTATTATTGGACCAGGTGTGGTCAATTGCTTTCCTATTAACAGACTCATTCCCCATCTGTTTTGAAAACTGCTTTTCTTAGTGTCTCTTTAAAGCAGCCACAACGAGTGATGTTCTGTCTGAAGATTTAGATTCAGAGGTCTGGCAAAAAATTCTGTAAAACCTCTGCACTCCTTGGCATTATTTTGATTTCTGTTTAAGAGTATTTATGAAACTATAGTGGAATAGCCTTCTAGCTGCCATCAGGAAACTGTCAGCATGCAAACTTCACACATTTGACAACAGAGAAAGAGATCAAAGTCACTCTGGGCATTGAGCAGCATCAACCCAGGGACACTTAACTACAGACTGATTCCAGGGTATACATTTTCTTATTTAATTAAACTTTTTTTTAATTGATTTTTATGTGTATGAAGATGAATGCAATTTTTCAAAGAATATATGTGTGTTATTTCTTATCGAAGTTTGATATTATTATTTCTACTATTTATATTGACACTTTGAAAGATTAAGAAATTTGTCAAAGTGAACATGATGTTATTACCTAGTATATGTAAAGCAGGGAATTTACTGTATGCTTCAACTAGCAAAATATAAAGTTAGAACGATATTACTCCCTGCTTCACAAGCTCTTCACCTGGCTATTCTATTCTATACATTCCTTATGGTTGATTTTTTGGGGGGATAAAATTTTAATTCTCCCAAGTTGCAAAATATTTGAGCACTGTTTAGGTTCACACACAATTTTTCCATCAATGGACACAGTCCGTATTTAAGCAATCTAGTCACTATAAAATGTCATCATCATTTGATTTGGTCATCCTTAAGTCTCCCTTTCTTATGAGTGACTCTATGGAGATATGGGGGACAACTGAGCAGACTTGCAGTTTAATGAGCTGCATAATCAAGTTGTTATTTTAACTTGCGCTATTTCATATCCATGACAACCATCAATTACTATTAATTCTATACACTTTTGTATTCACTCCGCTTTCATTTAGATTAGTTTCTTATTGTTGATCGTACTTTCATCTTGAGCTGAGTACTCCATTAGTTAGTTTAAAGGAGATGATCCAATTGAGATCAAAGACTATTGCTTCAAAATTTGAAGTGTGCCCTAGTCATGGATGAAATAAAGAGAAAAAAAAAGTTCCTAGGGTGTTCAGTAACAAAAGAGAAAAACACCACAAAATTTTGTTACATTGGTTAAAATAATGATGTGACATGTGGATTCAGGAAAAAAAAGTTCAAATAATAAAGAGCAAGCAAAGCCATTTTGCTTGGAAGGAAAAAAAAAACACAAGCTGTTAGACCAAAAACCTGGGATATGTCTAACTTTTTTAGGCATCGTAGAAAGATAGTGGCTGGCACATTAATTGCTATTTAAAAGCATAAAAAGCTAATATAATATGTAGAATAGATACATATGTAAAAATGCTCTGATTTCAGCAGAATTTACCCTGGATTCAGCCTCATCAAGTTTTAGAACATGCACCACAGTCCTGCAGCGCTTTCATGGGACAAGGTCACATGAAGTCCTTGTAGCAGATTTAACTTTTGAGATTCTGATAAAGGAGCATGGCACTGGACAGAGAAAATCAATACAGGGTGACAAAACAGTGTGGCCATTAGATTTAGAGGTAAGGTACATCCCAAGGTCTTTCTCAAATTAGCTTGCTGAACTCTTAGAGACTCATTTTACCAATGTGAAGAGCTAATTATATTGATTACAGGTTTCACTATACACAATGTCATAGATTCTTGTAAAGGACTGCATGTAGGCAGTATTTGCAGAGTATGTATTAATTCATTTTGAGTAAAAGTGGAAAAATTCCTTTTCTTGGCCATGTGGATTTCACTTTTATTTGCTCGAACCCTATTTTTACCTTAGAATACAATTTTATTGTATGGAGAGTCTGGAAGAAGATTCCATTGTGTACTTTTATGATGAAGGTTCACTAAAAAGTACAATAATTTTTATAAAAAATTACAGGTCTTGCATAATGTTTGTACCATATCTTTAATCAAAGTTTGTGCTTACCAAGAACCTTTCTGTTTTTTGTTTGTTTGCTTGTTTGTTTTATGGAGTTTCCTTTGACCTTGAAGTATGGATTAGACTAGATGTGAGGTACAACACTCTTTTGTTTTCCAGAGAAAATAGCTACTTCACTACATGTGGAAGAAAAATAAATCACCTCATTGGTAATGCTGTTGGCATTCTAGAATAGATATCCCAGAGTCAATGCCTCAGCTATCTATTGAATGTTTTTTTCTTTTTGCTAACTAGACTTTAGGAGACATATATTGCTTCCATTACATACACCTTTAATACTGTGCAGTTCTATTTTGTCTGGCTTCTGTTGGAGCTCAGGTTTGATTGATACAGATAAGATGCACAGGGAACTGTACTTTCCTTGGAATCACAGTGCACTGATGTGAAAGTAGCAAGATCTATCCATATTAGAGGTGCATAAGATGATTTAAGCTACTGGTGTGTGCTGTATAAAATAGTGCAGGATAAGAGGAGAGAAAGGAACGGATGCATCCCTTTTCCAAAGCATAACATTTTTTGTGTGTATGTATGTATGTCTTTATGTATGAGGTATACATGTATGCATATATGTGTGGTTATACATGCGTAGGCACATGTGTACACATATGTAGAGACCTGAAGTTGATAACTGGTGTCTTTCTCCATTTTATTAATTGAGGAAGAATCTGTAGCTAAACCAAGAGTTCATTATTCAGTCTATTCTAACTAGTCAGCTCATCCCATACATCTGCCGTCTCTCACTCCCTTGCACTGGGATTACAGGTAGGATGCTAAACCCATCTGGCATTTATGTGTATTCTCCGGATCTGAACTTTGCTCCTCAAGCTTGCATGGCAAGTATTGTACTTATTGAGCCATCACCCAGCCAAAGACTCTGCTTTTTTTTTTAATGTCTGCTCTGTGAAGGAATCCTTCTGAGAAAGTAAACTTATAATTAATACTTTAATTACAGGAAGGAAGAAAAGATGAAGAAAGGTACAAATATTTAAGAAAATAACAAAAACAGTTAAAAGACCTTAATGAGAAAGGAATTTGGTTTGTTTAAGAAGCTGGGAGGACACTGTCTCATGGTCTAGTTAGGATGACGGCATGGAGCACTGATATTTAGCCACTCTTTAACATTTATTTAATGGAACAACATTCTAGTTTGTGTAGGAGCCAAGTGTCTTAATCATTGGTCCATGGTGCCACCATATTAAAATCATTCAATCATCAAGACTTTAGAGGTCAATGGGAGTGAGTCCTGGAACTCTATACTTTCAGGTAGTTCCCTATACAATTCTAGTCTCTATCTCATAGAAACATTACCATTACATTGTCTTCATAATACCAAAAATATGTACTTTATAAGTAATAAACTGAGAGAGAAAAAAAGGGGGGAAGAGGAGGAGAGAGACACCAGATCTTTACCTAAAACTCAACAAGTGAAGATTTTGATGAACTAAATAAAGAGTATTGGAAACCTTTAAATGTTGCTGAATGAAAGACACATTAGGAGCCTCCATGCCAGTAATCAATGTTATTGCTGTCAGTGGGAGCTGTAGTTGCCACTGTCAAGGAGAGGGTTCAACAAGTGAAAGTCATGAGGATGGTCACCAGATCTTTGAGACCCAGATATGAGGCAAGAAATTTCAGCTGTTTTGAATTTCTCTAGATCTGGGTTAGTGTTACAGGGATGAGTAGGCATTTCTCTTTGGGGTGGAAAGAATGAATAAGAATTATGTTTTAAAAGTTAATTAATGATGATGATGATAACAACAACAACAACAATAATAAATAGTAATGATGCTGATAGTGATGATGACAGTGATGATACTTGGAATGAATCACTTAAGAGACAAATTTCAGCAGTTTATTTATCAAAGCAGGTAGGATAGTTAATAAAGCTGAACAGAGCATACCAGAGAGATTCGAGTGGGCTGCACCAAGTCAGGAAATACCCTACTATATTCTGTGTTGTGAATTTTAAAGTTTTATGATTATTTATGAGGTGAGTATTGGAGAATAAAGGTCATAGAGGCCATAGACAGAGAACACTCTGGGATGGCCTGGCCTTACCTCTGCTGCTGCCACCTGGAGCAAGCCCACCTCCTCCTCCATCAGGGGAATCTGGTGACTTTAATTACAGTCACCAGGACCCATAACACAATGTGGAGTTTCTGAAATAGTTCTACACCATATTCATGAGGTTCAAAAGAGCAGAGTACAAGAGGAAACTTCAAAGTTTACGATGCAGGATGTATGAAGGCTCTAAGAATGTTTAAACCAGGGGAGTTTGATGAACAGCTTTGCCAAATCTCAATTTTTGTCAGCCTTGTTTCTTTTCACACTTTGATTATGCAAACAAAAATCCTATTGTATTATGAGATACATAGTAAACAAATGATCCTTCCTTTAAGGATGCTCAAGTTTTCACAAATCATTTTAGACGCATAAGGTGCAAGTATGGAGTCTGAGGAAAGAGTTCAGCTTGGGAAGTCAAACCAAAGTCCTTAGCTCATGGTTCTCTGTTGCCAAAAAAAAAACAGTGAGCACTTTGTTTCCACATCAGAAAGGCTTCACAACAAAACCATGTGGAGACTGGACATGCTTGCCCAGCAGGTTACAAGAGTCAGAACCTGAAGTATTAGTAGAGAAAGAAGCAGGAAAGTAATGAATAAGAACTGACAGCGTTTATTAAGTAGCTATACATCTTTTAAAAGGAATTGATATGAAAACAAATCCCCTAATGCTACTGGAAACACAAGGAGATAAAAACTTTAATAGTACAAATATATGTTATTTGTTTTTTTTTAAAGTTTTTTTTTTACAGTTGTTTGGTTATTTATAGTGTGTGTGCATGCGCGTGTGTGTGGTGTGATCCTACGCCAGGGTTGGTTTTCTTTTGCTGCTGCTTGGTTCTGAGGGCTTGAACTCAGATAGTCAGGCTTGGCAGCAAGTTTCTTTAGCTGATGATTCATATTTCCAAGTCTCTATGACAATCTCTTTAGAGAATGTTTCTATGGACATTTTTGTTCTGGTATTAGTAAAGCTATAACTCTGAGATATAAAGGTTTCTAGGCATGCAAAGTCGAAAATGATAGTAATTTTACTAGTTATTTTATTTAGAGGCTTATATCTTAAAATATGAATATATTAATTTAATTTTTATAAATTAAGAAATATTTTATATGCAATTAGTTTTCCCTCAGTGTGCTACACTAATTTATACTAAGGCCTACAAACTATCAGCAGCAGCCTCGATTTCACCTCAGCAGGCTTTACCATTCTTCATTCCCACAGATGTCTGATCAAGGCGTCTGATCAGGGATCACAAAGCTGGAGTGGTCAAATGTGCAGTGTCTGCTGCTACAGCCTCAGAGGAGGCCATCTTTCTGTAGTTTTCAATCAGGGAAGGAAAACCTGTTTGACTCTAGCTCCCAAACCTCATAGCAATCTGTCTGCTGCTTCTGAGAGATCTGTATCCTTCAGCAATTGAGCCTCCACAGCAGATGCAGCTCAGAGGAGATAATACAATTCCTATTCTCCTTTACCGGCCTATTAAATTGCATTTTCGGCCAAACCAAATTCTTTCCTGTGTTCTGAGTAGCGGCAGATGTTAATTTGTGAAGTGAAGGCCTCATATAAACTACTGACTTATTCATGTCAGCAAGATGTCCCTGTCTACCTCAGAGAGATGTGCTTTATATCAAGCAATCACATGCTTTAGGATGTTTAGCTGACTCCTCGGAGGCAGACATTTTTGGCCACTGAAATACACCAGATGTTAGAGTAAAAGGGATAATGAATGATGTTGATTTCTGACTTGCATGTAGAATTGAAAATAGGCAAAAACATCGGCAAAACAAAATTAACAAGAAAGATGCCTACCAAAACATTAAAAGAAACCAAGTGTGAATTAATGGACATTTATATTGACTAGAATTATTTCTAATCCCTTTAAACTAATTTTAGAAAAATTAAAAAAGAAAATAATTTTTTTCTAGGTGAAGAGTAGTCTAAATTATAATTGTTTGCATTATGCTATGTGATTGTAACTCTTTCCCATGAGGATATGCCCATGTAAAGGAAAAGAAAAACACGCATGTATGCAGAAGACCCTGTGGCTCTCTGTTAACCGTCTAGCAAACCAATTGCCAGCCGTTTCCTGCAGCTAACTCATGATCGTATCTCTCCCACATCAGCTTCTGAGAGGCACAGATCAATTAGCAATTGCTAGCTCCTTAGGTGCGTAAATACAAACACACAGGGTGAATTTTTAGAATCCATGTTGAAAAAATATATATTCTTCGGGGCTTCAGGAGCTTAAAATTGCGTATAGGAGGCTGTGGTCACTACAAATGTGCTATTTCTCCAAATGAATTAAACTGCTCTTTTGCAGATTTTTTTTTTCCGTTATCGTTATGTAATATTTTTGGGACACTAGGCTTGAAATGTATTTCTTTTCTCAAATTAAAATATATGTTCTCAATTAATGATATTTTCATGACCTCAAAGCATATTTTGGAGCTGTAGGCAAACTGACAATGTCCTTTCTCATCCCAGCCAAATGTTCCACACTTGTGTTTATCCTTATGCTTGGAGACACGGAAGCGCTAACTATTTTAGTCGAGGGAGATTTTGGAATTCATTGTCACCTGTCATTAAGCAGCTTCCAATGTGGAGACACTCCTCCCATCACCAGCCCTTATTAGCGCCTTGGCCACTGAGATTTTTGCCTTACATTTGCTATAGTATCCATGGAAATAGGTCCATTTTTACAGTTCAGTGTCAGAAAAAACTCCTTCATCCGTGAGAGCAAATATTCATTAATCACTTTTAAGGATATAAAGAGTGTCACAGTCTAAAATGTGTCTCCACCTAGAACATGGTTTATTTGGAAAGAAATCTTTACACTTGAAGTAGTCAATGTGAGTTATTAATAGCTGGGGAATGACTGATATCCTATGTAATTGATATCCTTCGAAGAAAAAAGAAATGTATAACACATATCCATATACACCTTCTGTAGTCTCCACTCTCGTTCCTTATACCTATCCATTATCACTTTATGTCCTAGATCAGCTATCCTTTACTTCATGCCAAATCCGCAATCTGCATTTGACATTTGCTTGAGCCTGACCTATTGTACCATGGTGCTTTCTAGTTTCTATGAATGACACAATTGCCTACTACATGGCTGAATGAAACCCCATTGTGTATGCATGCTACACTTTTTATCTATTTATCCAGTGATGGGCATCCAGACAATTCCAGACGATTTTTAGGTGTACTGTGTTGATGAGTATAGCTATCACTACAGTGAGCTGACGTTGATTTTTTGTGTGTACGTGGAAAGAATATACTTTGAGCATATAGAAACTACTTCTAATTTTTTGAGGAAATCCCTTACTGATTTCCACAGTAGCTACACTAATCTATATTCCCTTTCCAGAAGTGAATAAGGAAGAGTTACTTTTTCCCCAGAACCCTAACCACAATTTGTTGATGTCTGTTTTCTCGAACATCAGAGTAAAGGGGTCTCAGGGTTCCTTTTGTTTACATTTCCCTGGTAAACTCACGTCTTTGGTATCTTAATCACAGTTTTACTATTTCTTAGTTGGTTTTCATGCTGTCCTGTATATTTTTATTTTATGGTGTTAAAGATCCTCTTCTTATCGAGCAGTACTATTTTGAAGTCTCTGTCATAATGGATTCGGACTTTTCCCTCTTGAGTCTACCTGGAGCTCAGATTCAAACCATGTTTTCATCCTCATGTATTTTGTGTGCGCAGGATGTTACTTCCACAGGCGCTGTGCTTTTGTATTTTGTATCTATGATCATCAAGGTGTCAGGCTGTTTGAGTCTGTCAGATTCTTTACCTCCCTGCCTTTTACTGTTGCTTTTATCTTGCTTCACTTATTGCTTTCCACCAAGAGACAGGTGAGGAGCTCCTCCAGTGATGCGTCTTATGACTGAGTAATAAGGAATACATCCTTTGGCTACCTTTGGACATTTTGGTTACTCACTGTTTACCTTGCAATGGACTCTACAGTAAGTTCTATCCTTTGCTTCTGTTAATGCCATAATATCCCATGCTCATTTGGACTTCTCCCCCTTATTGGATAGCAAACAATCAGAAGCTAGAGCTTTCCCTCCAGATCAGTGTGTGTAGAGAAGTTTCCAGTGCCCAAGACAAAATGTATCCTACATAAATTAATTCAGTGTAAAGAAGAGTAATGATTGAGTTGAGTGGGCCCAAGGGCAGACTTAATTCTATGAAGAAAATTCTTAAAGTTTCTATGGGAGAACCTAATTTAAGTAAAGACATAAAATCTGAGAACTATGGGAAATACTAAGGAAATATTGAATAGCTGATTGTCAGTTATTTTCTTCTGAATGAAAGTCATCATACTGTGTGACATTCTTGCAAGGGTATGTGAATTTTTAGTTTTATTATTTTATCTATGTTTAATGTTTATAGAATATAGATAAGGGCATTATATCTTCTGGAACTGGAGTTACAGACAGTTGTGAACTGTTCTGTAGGTCTTGGTTGTTGAATCTGGGACCTTGGAAAGAAAAACCTGTGTTCATAGCTGCAGAACCGTCTCTCTAACCCCTTAAATGGACACTATCAGAATGACAACAGCCAAGATATCCGAGAAATTGCTTGCCCTCGAATGCTGGATATTTGCATAAAATAATATGTATTTTGCATATCCTGTGTACCTTAGATGTTTATATCCTAGAAGACTTCAGACAAAACCAGCTAATTTGTCAGTGCTCCTTGGGTTACAGGATTATGTAGATGCTCTAAACTTAGTGGTATAGGATGGAGTTAACAAAACAACCTGATCAACCTTATAATTTATAATCATTTTAGTTGGATATATTTGAAAAATGAATTGAAATGTGATCAAAGTACATTAATTAAGAGTAGCACTAGGAGACATAGTTGCAATTAATAAATCTATAAACGTTTGTATGTAGTTCAATGTTGAGATTAGGGCTATTTTAGCCAGAAACACTCTCTCTACCCCTACCTCCCAGACAAAGACACATTATTTTCTGTCTCTATCCTAGTTCCTTTCTCCTGCTGCTCTGGAAAACATTTAATAAATGAGGCCCTCATGTGTCCAGTGCATTGGTCCTGCTGTCTGCCTAGCCACATGTAGGAGGCATGGGGTGTCTCCATCTGTTGTGTCCACACAAAGAATGATGCCTGAAGCAGCTCAACCAGCTGCCTGGATGCAACACTTCAATACTGCTCCCAAATGGGAAGTTGGTGTTTAATGAAAGGCCTACTTCTGAATCAGCTAAACCAGCACCTCACAAGACAGAAAAAAATTAATATATATTAAGAAAGGAAGACATGGACAATCAAGAAAGATGCAGCCCTGTGTGCATAGAATTAGGGGTATCCTATATGGGTGTGCAAAGTGGTCCTCTGTTCATGTCATAATGACTTTGTGGCCTTGTTCAACTACACAATCAATGAGGATAAGGGTAGAAATGAGACAGAAGTAAGATTTACAAAAAACATTTCCACATTACTCCTTGTTAGTAAAAACACTCTTTAGTTGTTTTTCCCCATTTACTTTTGTTGACTGATCTTTCTATCCTGGCCTGGTCCTTCATCTGTTTAGTCACAAAAAAAAACAAACAGAAACCTACATTAATTATAACCTGATTGGCCTATTAGCTCAGGCTTCTTATTAACTCTTAAAACTTATTTTATGCCATAATTCTTATCTATGTTAGCCACGTGGCTTGGTACCTTTTTCGGTGAGACAGTCACATCTTGCTTGCTCTGTGTCTGGCTTCCTCTGTATCTAGATGAGGACTACAGACTGAGTTTTTCTCTTCCCAGAATTCTCCTGTTTTCATTGTCCTGCCTCTACTTCCTGCCTGGTCCCCATGCCTGTACTTCCTGCCTGGCTACTGGCCAATCAGTACTTTATTAAGCAAGTACAAGAAACAAATCCTTCAAGGGTAAAACCATTGTACCACAGCACACTTTGGCATGTCCAGTTGTGTCATCCTTGTTCAACTAACAATTGAGCAGTCATGTTGGTGAGACATTATGGATGTAGCTCTAGCATAACTAAGAGACACAATCTCATAACAAAATCCATGTTCTTCTGGCTCACGTAGCCATTATGTTCTGTCTTCTGTAACATTGCCAGAGCCCTTGGTGAGGAAATGCTCTGTAGATGTACATACTGGTACTGGATTCTACAAGTCTACATGTTTTATTGCTACAGCTGGCAAGATGGCTTTGCAAGTAGAGGTGCCGGCAGTCAAGACTGGTGATCTGAGCATGATTGTCAGGATCCATGTGGTGGGAGAAGAGAAACTCCCAAACTTGTCCTGTTGCCTCTACAGGAGCACCACAATATGCATTCATGTGGATGTATACAAATTAATTAATTGAAAAATAAAACAGTGGGGAAACATTTTCTTAGCATTGTGATCATGTGATTTTAACACTGTGATCACATGATCAGATGTCTCTAACTGAAGGGAAATGACAAGATAAAGTCACATGATAAAGAATGTTCAACTCTTTTTTAATTTTTTTGTATATAGTGATCTCTTATTTATTTAATTTATTTCTGTGTGTGTTTGTAGTGTTTGTGTATATTTGTAGGTGTATATGCATTTGTATGTGTGTATGTGTTTCTCTGTGTATGTTTGTGTGTGTATATGTGTATGCATATGTTTCTCCAATTATAACTGATACACAAAAGAAACCCCAGGGTTTGGGGATTCTTTTCTTGGTTGAAAATGCATGAGTCTGTACTTGAATATGGTTGTCTAAGTTTAGCGTTTCATGATTTTTTTATACTACAATAAGCATTTCTGTGCTCTTTTTTTGTTGTTGAAAATCAGTATGAATTATGTGTACCCAAGAAGGAAGGCATAATGTTTTCTTAAATGAAAATATCAATGTAGCTGGAATAAAAAAATGGCTGCTGACTGTGAGAACTTGAAAGAATGAGAAGTCTTTGTTTCATGTCTGCTTTTCTCCTTATACAGGTTTAATAACTGTGGGCTGGCTTCTACAACACAGAGATACTGGATTGCCTACAGATAAAAAGTCACATCACACCATTTTAAGGAGAAAAACAACTCTTTCTAATCTCAAAGCACAGAGTCCTTGGGGAAAGTTCTAATTTTCCATTCGATGCATGAGTGCATCTCTGGACTAATATTTCTACTGAATTAATTGGTTATTTTGATATACCCACCATAGTGCAGGTACAGACTAGGACCAGGAAGGATGAATCTCTAGAAATACAGAAACTCTCACTCAAAGCACATGCTTCAAGTGAGAAGATTGGTACACTCTCCAATATCGAATGATGAAAACAATAGATGCCAACTTCACATATTATGAAATATAAACTTGTTAGTTCTATCTCAAAATTCTTTTTATTTAAATAATTATTTTATGTGTATGAGTGCTTACCTTTTGTGTGTATGTATATATACATAATGCATACATACATATCATATGCATACCTTGTACATGCAGAGATCAGGTGGTCAGGCTGAGGCCTCAAATCTCCTGGAATTGGAGTAAGGATGGCTGTGAAGCAACATGTGAATTCTGGGAAAGAAACCCAGATCCTCTGCATGAACAACAAGTGCCCTTAACTTCTGAGGCATCTCTCAGCCTCTCCATTTTTGAATTTGTCCAGGGCAATCAACTCACACAAAAAAATCATAAAGAGCCTGACAAAAATAATTAAAATATCAATATAATCCAAGCAACCTTTTCCAGAAGGAAAGCTCAGGAGAAGCCACGCTCCTCAGACTTGCTCATAAGCATGGAATTAGAGGAAGGAGAGGTCACCCATGACTGTGCTTCGAAATAGCTTCTGCCGAAGGAAGCCTCCGTTTCTTACAACATAACAGAGAGCAATCTTCTTAGAAGAGTATTGCTCATTGCTGGGCTGTACTACAGTGTTTGTGTCTGCTGTCTATTCTTCTCTTTTGAATACCTATACTCTTGTGCTTTTAAACATCAAAATTGATTGTGGCTCTCTCCTTAAACCACTTTAAACCTTAATTAAATATATTATTTAAAGACCCCCTAAGTCTATTTTTTCATTAGTTAAATTGGATCAAAATAATGTATTTTCATAAGGTTTAATTAGAGTTACATGCAATAATAATATAAGTAGTCTGTAGAATTTCTGCCCCATTTAGTCCTTTGTTTAAAAATTGCTAATTTGCTGGACATATGGTTACTACTGTCATTTTACAGTTGGTAAGCTCTGCCTGCCATCACTCTTCCCAGATGAATTTTTCTGCTGATTCCATAGGCTTCCTCTCAAATGGCAACTGTAGGTCTCTCTTTCTTATTTCTTTGGAAGATACGAAAGAGTTGTCCCATAAAGTGATTGCATTTTATAGACCTACATAAGTCACACACAGGCACTTCAGTTCTGGGCTCTGAAATTGTGGGGTGCTTTTGCCAGCAAAGCACTTGGACAGAATTATTGTGCTGATTCTTTCCCCTAAGGAAACGGAAAACAGAGTCCTGATTCCATGGAGCGTCCAGGTTACACAAGAGTGGCATCTCAAGGTACTCTGGGAACCATTCAGTCCTTCTCAGCCAGCAAGAACAGATTTTCACACCAAAATATGTGGTCTTTCTGTTCCACAGAAGTCAAACCAACCAAATCTAAAAATGCCTGCTCACCCACGAAAACAACCAGACAAGCAGTAAATAGCCAGGGACAGCAAGGGTGGAAAGCTGAAATGCTTTAATTAGAGATAAAATAGATGGTCAATAAAGCAGATGGGCAGGAAGCTTCTGAAAGTTACCTATACAAACAAGTATTACAAGGCAGTTGCTAGAAAATGCATGCTGTGACCTACAGTCAAAGTGAGGGGAAAATTAAGGGAACTCACTTTTTTTTTTAATCAAGAAAACCAATCACGGAAAACTCCAGGTAGTTTTTTCAAAGAGGTGCTATTATCATTCCAGCATTTGCTTGGTCCTCAGTTCCATATGAACAGCAAACCATCAGGCCGATGTGATTTAGTCAGAATGGAAAAAATTGTCTGCAAATAATAGCACAGACTGGCTGAGGCAAGGCAGTAAAATGGAAAAGCTGAGAAGATTTGGGCATGAAAATGCTCAGTTTGATAAATGATAATTTGGTGACATGGAAAGCCCTTTTGTGGTTATAACAAAATGCTTTCAACTTCCACTTGGTAGCTCACATTTCATTCCTTAGGTTGAAAAAAATTGTGTTTACTTAATGTGCCCTAAAGTACAGACTTTATTTTGAACACACTTTCTCATTTTTATTTTGCCCCTGTCTTCTGAGATGGAGTTTGATATACAGACTTCCTTGACAAAATTTGATGGACTCTTTCCCTGCATCTCTGCTGACCTAGGCCCCCATTCTTGTCTACACTGCTCCTTGCCAGAAGGTGACCACTCACAGCTATGCATCTATCATCTGCAAGTCTTCCCTTGGAGTCAGCTAGAAAATATTGGGATAGAAAAAAAAAAACAGGAAAGTCAGAAAAGATTCCTTGGCGTATACCACGTGCCAGGTGCTGGATGGTTCCTGGGATACCAGATGACATCTCTAGGGGCCACACTCTCCTTTAGACAGAATCCAGATGTAGATGGAAGAACACAGTCAGAGCTTCCTGTGTGGATGTGTCTTCCCAAGTTCATGCATTTGGGATTAAGCCAGTGGGTCACTGTTCAGATTTGGAGCCTAGTGAAAAGCAATGAGCTAATAAGGACAGTACTCATGAATGGGTTAATGCCCCGACAAGAGCAGTGGGTTAGTTATCGTGAGAGTGGATTTGCTTGGAGTTCTGTTTTCTTTCCATGATGCCTGTGCTTGCCTGAACTTTTACTGCATTGTAACACAGCCCAGAAATGCTATGCTATGCTATGGCCTTGGACTTCTAAAACTATATGACTGTGTAAAACATGTTTCTTTTCTTTATAAAAGTTTAAAGTATTCTTAAATAACACCAGAAAACAGATTTAAACACCCACCAACTACACATAGTTTAAAATATAAAGGCATTGCACAGGATAGATAGATGCTAGAGTAAAACCTCAGATACCAAATGTTGTTCTAGCCATATTCCACGTCTGATGAAATCCAGAGCTGGCATAAGTTCATGCCTCTGATATCAGCCTTGGAAATTGAAATTTAAAAGGCTAGACTAGTTTATTTCTACAAGTAGAGACAAAGTTTGGCCATTATCACTGCCAGAGGAGTGTAAGAACATTGCTCTGTGTGGAAGCTGTTGTTACATCTAGCTTGAACATTGATGCCGAGTATCTTGGATTCACTCTTCTTTTACTGTGGGGACTGGGGTAAAGTAAAATAAATTTTGTCTTTTAATAATTTCTCTTTTGTAAGATATGGAAGAAAATAGCACCCAATTTATACTATTATAACATGAAAAATCAAGGCAGACTATCTTCTACAGGCTGCTCATTTGGAAAGTAACTCTGTGAGGAAGGTGAAGGATTACTGAAGGGGATGAGTTCCCTTAAACGGGATGTGAGAGGGTGCTCTTGCAAACTTTCTGCCACATAAGAATTCCCATCTAAAACCAGAGCATGCTGGTACCATGGTCTTGAACTCTATCTAGTCTCTAGAACTATGAGAAATAGTGTTTGTTCTCAAAGTTACCCAGTCAGGGGTACTTTTGCATAGCAACCTCAACCATGCATAGTATAACCTTACTGTGTAGGTCAGCACAAAAGAAATAATACATATGCTTCATTGTCACCATCAGTATTACCAGTTTTGATTCATAAGGTTGTTAGGAAGGTTGGGTGGTGCTGAAAAGGGTGTGAGAAATACTCTCATTCAGGATAAGTGGTAATCATAAGGTATGGAGGAAAAATGAAAGTTAATATCACTCTAAAATCCTTACTGAGGGAATTTACAAGAAAGAAGTTACTGTAAATCAAGTGGTAGAGAATTTTCATTTTCATAAAAGCCCTGCAAGATAAAAGACGCCATTTGTTTTCTTTACCTAGATGAGGGAATTAAAACACAGATGAGTCGGGCAAGTAGCTTACCTAAACTACATAGTCCATCAGAGATAGGTTTAAATCTCCAGCAGATGCCATTTGATTTTACACTCTGCTCCGGAGATAGCAGTTTGAGGTACGGTGAGAGTTTCCTTCTTACTCTAGTTTTATTCAAGATTAAATGGCATAGCCCAGAAGAACAGCTAGAAGGAATATGAGAATGGTGTGCGGTTAGATGAGGTCTACAAGGCAATTTGTTCATCTTGTGCATTAAAGTAGAACACACGTGTCAAAAGGCACCTTCTGAGGTTGTTCTGCTTCTCTGTGTTCTTAACCTTCTGGATGAAGTTGAGAACACACGGATGGGGTCAGGGTGACAGTATGCTTCAAAACAAGCAAAAGTAAGTATGGAAGAAGCTCTTAACACTGTACAACATCAATGCCCTGCCTGAGGCAGACAATAGATAGAACCACTTAGCTCACAAATTAAAATTAAACTAAAAACTAAATAATTTCCATATTTGGGTAATACTATTTTTTATCCATCTTCATGTTTATTCCATTGGTATAAGAACTTTCTCTAGTATGAAAGGAGATGCTGAAAAAAAGATAATAGAATTTCAAGCATGAAAAGCCATTATGTTCAGATCAATTGCTTTCTCTTTGAATCATTTAACAACAATTAAAAAAAAGACACAGTGACATTGTGAAAAGATAAAGAACAGATCGATTAACTCGCTAATTCATCTATTTAACCATGAGCCCCACAATATTTATGAGATATCTGTCATATATCAGAAGCTTCTAGGTGCTGCATGAATAATTATCCTTCAAATATTGTAGCTTTCTTTCAACAAATTCCCAAGACCAGAAATGTTAGAAAGCATTTGCAATGAAGTTTGCTATGATCCACTGATGACAAGAAACAGAGAGTGTAATTACTTTGGTAAATCAGGGAGAATTTAAGGGAGAAAGAGAAGAAAACACTGGGTCTCACAAATAGGTTGAAACTGATCCTGTGGGTAAAATGGCAGTGAAGAATATGTATGGATAACACTTTGTGTGAACCAAACAAAAAGGCTAGACATCTTGAGGATGTTTATAATCATAGATGAGTTATAATCATGTCAACATGGTTGATTCATAGAGGATGGAGAGAAAGAAACAAAGATGGGCAGAGTCTGTGTCTTAAGTCTGTTTTCTGAGCTTTTGCCATTAAATAGTAAACAGAGTGGGGACTTAAATAGTGGAAGAGGAGCTAGAACAAACAAATAGTTATGGAACATTTGGTCTGGTAACATATGAAAGCAGATATTCCTTGATATTTTGTAGGGTTTGGACTTTTGGACTAGATAAACCTTTTACCAGATGAAAACCTTGTGGTGTTGGAGAAATGGCTCAGTTGGTAGTGGTAATGGCTGTGGGGGTGTGATGACCTAAGTTTGGATCTCTAGTAACCACACAAAGTTCAATATTCCCATGGCTGCCTGTAAGCCCATTGCTGTAGAGGGCAGAGAAAAGAGGGTCACTCTGGCTTGCTGAGCAGTGAAGCTAATCACAGTAGAGGAATCTAGGGTCAGTGAGAGACCCTGCCTTAATGTAAGACAAGTACAAAATGTGATAGAGTAGAACACTAGGAATTTTCCTCTGGGCTTCCCATTTGGCACATACACACATACAGACACACATGTGCATATGCACACACATACATACACGCAAATACCACACGTAACTATCCCTTGCCCCTGACACACACACACACACACACACACACACACCCCAAAGAAATTTCAAACAGGTTGAAAATATTTTGAACTAAAAATGCCTTAAATGCATCAGATCTACTGAACATTATACTCAGATGTCATCTACTATAAGATATGACTATTCTTTGAATTCTGTGGCTGACTGGGAGTTGCGTCTGATGATGAATATCATAATAGAGTAATAGAATAATACATAGAATATATTACTAGCCCAAGAAAAATTAAACTTCAATGTTGTTTGTTTCTTTATACCAAATATACATGATTTTCCCACTGTCATAAAGTGAAATTTTGTTAATTGAACCATTATAAAATGGGGACATCTATAATCAGTTTATAATTAAATCCTTTTGTAAAGAAAGTATTCTTAAATCTAAGTCTCTTCCAAAATTGAGTAATACTTGTGGCCTACAGCTCTAGTCTTCCTTCTTCACATTGGAATCGAGGCCAGACAAAAATCCTGCCTGAGTTCAGAGCACTGGAATAAAATACAGTGGAATGTGTTGGAGCAGGAGCTGTTACTTCTGTCTTTACTCTCCCCAGACAGACAGGACACATGATCAGGCCTGATGTCCACAGGAGACAGACATGTGGGCTAGCATGAAAAGAGGAAGAATAAGTGAGAAGAGGTCATTAGAAGCAGCTATGCAGTTTATGACAGTGCACAATTTGTAAACAAATAATTCCTTCTGGTTTTCACTAAGAAGATGCACCTGTGTGTTGGTGTGCATCTGGTTCCATCGTATTTTGCATTATTGGCAGAATTCATGCCCACATTCAAACTCATTCCTTTCCTCTATCAGTGATGTATTTCCAACCACTCAAGTTAATAAGCAAGATGGGTGAATGTTTAGTTTACTGCTATTCTATTTAGAGGAAGATACAATAAAATGAAATGTCATTGTAGTTACGCCTTTTTCACAATATATTTTTATGATAAGTGTAGTTTTCGCCTTAATAATAACTTGAAACTTTATGGCAAGTAGCCGAATTCCTAATAAAGAGGCTACAAGCTTCAACCTAGAAGGTGACTAGAAACTGTGATCTTGCAAAAGCTAATCCATCAGTGCTTTGAAATTCTGACCACACACAATGTCCTCCCTGCTTCTCTCTTGTGCTCAACTATGCAACATTTTACTCAAGAATTTGCAACCAAAGTGAAAGAGCAAAATACAGCATGGAGGAAAATAAGGTATTTTCTGCCTGAAAGAAACATGAGCCTATGGATTGGGAATTTTCTGAAGTAAAGTCAGAGGCTGTCGATTGCTACCATGGAATCCAATCTTCATTTTAGAAAAGAGAAAAACAGAATGAGGATATCAATCTTTTCCTTATAGCTGTATTGCTCCAAAGATCTTAGAGACATGGGCTATTACTCCAAAGAAATAGATTAACATCTGTGCTTTGAAAAAAGCAAAGAACTTCTTTTCCATCAACTTCATAGTAGTTTCTTGCTAGGGGAAGGGGCCAGCCTTGGGGAGTGTTCTTACATGTTAGTTACTTGAAGCCACTCATAGCTCTATTCCATGGTTATGTCAGTCTCTTGCTCATATGTAATTTTGTGTTATGTACTTGATCTCACTTAAAATTGAGTAATATATGCATGTGTGCAAGTATGTGTGTATGATGGTAATTTCAGGTTTTTCCTGACTTCTGCATATTCCCCGATCTTATGAGATGGAACATTTATCATCAGTGAGTGGTAGTAACTAAACTCATTCATCCCGGCTTTGGAGTATTTCCTTTATCACAGGACTGTGTGGAGCAAATGGACTCTGCTGGTAAAGAAAGGAGAGTACTGTGTCTGCAGTAATATGTTCTGGTGTTGATTAATTCACATAACCTGTTCAATAATATTTATTAGCTAACATATGCTGCATCCTGTGCTAGGTGAGCAGAAGGATGAAGGTCCTGCTCACTACAGGCCCACATACAATTCATGGTAGAGAACAATATAGAAAAGTAACACTTACAACAGCACCACATCGAGGTCTCTTTCTTTTATTTAACACTTCTGATCCTCAGGGTCTTCTATGTGTGGTGAGGGGTGAAATACAAGGAATATGGTGTGATTCCCTACAATTTGTGATACTTAAAACTTCCATTAAATGAGTCAAAATATTTTGAAAAGATAATATATGTCCACCAGAGAAATAATAACAATTGTGTTGATGGTACCATAGTGATAACAGCAGGAACTGAGTTTCATTTAGTTCTTATTGCTTTCTGGATCCCGAGAAGAGGCTTTTCAAGTTTAGACATCTGTGTGCTTAACAGGCAAGGTAGACATTACCATCTCCGTCTCACAATTGATACATCGGAGAGCATTTCAGTTAACAAAGAGCATGTGTTTTACTAAAGTCACATGAAGAGTGGGTATCTGAATCAGATTTTCAAATCCAACGCTAATGTTGAAAGGCCTGGATGCTAAAAATCCAGGGATAAATTAAAATATGATTTCATAGAAATAGAGACTTCTTGCAGGAAAAACAAGAATAGATTGTGGGAGCATAAAAATATTATAAGCTTTTCAGGCTGAGGTAATACTGTCTAAAGGGAAACGGAGGGTAGGTTTTGAAAAGAGATTCAGGTTGTGGGCATTGCCTCCAAATGGTGACATCAGAAAAATTCCAAGGTGAACTTCAAAGCATTTTCTTCTCTTAGGTGACATTTACAAGGCTTTCATACCTAGCTTCATGAGTAGGAAGGTCTAATTAAATTTGGAGAATTCCTTGCAGGCACATCTGAGAGTGAAATATGAATCGTCCCACCTTCCAGAAGGTTTGCTGTTAGGGGCCTCAGTGTGTGAAGAGATTTCACTGGCGAAGGGAGACATGCTTCCAGCTCTGCCACATGCAGACTTTCATGAACTGTTGAGCGTGAAACGGACCCTGGCACCTCCCTGGCTCGTCATCCCTCCCTTTTGTGTCACCTGCCTTCTAGTCTCTTGTCCTTCTTTCACCTCTGACTTTTTATTTCTCATCTTCCCTTCACTCTGCCTTTTCTCTTCCCCAATCTAAATGCTTCCCAAATCGTATCTTATGCATAAAACAAAACAAACTCTTAGCCATATGTAATTTAGAGTTGGTAACAATCTGATTCCTGAACATGACATTTCGAGAAGTGAACAGGCATTTTAACTACAATTAGAATAAAGATTTATTTTCAGAGAGTTCACAATATTTTCACTGACGATTGCATTCATGCTGGATTTAGTTAGGGCTATGTTTAGCTATAGGCCACCACCAGTTTCCAGTTTCAACTAAAGTTCACTTAATGTCATCTATTTCTTTGAAAGTTCCAGAGACTAAAAATAACCTCTGAGATTTGGTGCAGTTGCAGGACAACACCACACAGCATTTTCTCCTGATTACACAGCATGGAGCTTGGTATTTATGTTGCACTATTGCAAGAAGTTGGTTTTTAATTCCTGCATTGCAGTGTGTTTTAATCTGTCTTGGAGGAAAACTGAGGTAGGAACAAAGGGACTTGTGATACATATAATAAATTACTTAATTTCAAACTTGCTCTGATATATTTCTACAGTGAAATAATTTATGGAGTGAGATACTTACAATATTATTCAGTTTTCTATGATGTGGAATTCCCCTCTGTATGCTATGAATATGTTTTATTACCATTGGTGATTAAAGGGGCTGTTTTGGCCAATGATAGTAGAGTAAAGGTGGGAAATCCGAACACAAATATAGAGAGAAAGTAGGCAGGGTTAGAGAGAAACCATGCATCTACTGAAGGAGAAAGATGTGAGCCACCAGCCAGAAACATACCAGTAGGCCATAGCCTCATGGAGATACATAGGTTAATAAAAATGGGTTAATTTAAGAAGTAAGAGTTAGCTAAAATTATGCCTAAGCTATTGGCCAAACAGTGCTGTAATTAATATCGTTTCTGTGTTATTATTTGGGTCTGGTGGCTGGGAAATGAACGAGCATCCTCCATCTACATTCGTAGGCTTGCTTCACATATGCACATTGTTATATCGTACCTATTACATAAAATGCAATTCATAAAGCAAAGTTATACTTCAATTTTTTTTCAAATATTTCTGTGATCCACCAAGATTCAGGGCCAAAAATAAATCAGTTAATGAGAGCATTGTGAACAATTGTATTTTAAATGGGATATTTTATAACTAAGCATGCAATGTGTGTAAGTGGAAAAGTTTAATTAGAACAATGGATAAAAAATTTTAACAGTAATATTGATTTCTGTTCTCTAATTCCAGGAAAGGGGGTGTGGCCCTTAAAATAGGATATATACTTCCCAAACCAATAATTAAGTTAAATAATTAGATTGAAAAATTTTCTCAGTTGTGGAAATATGGTCTCAGGACTTAATCTTTCTGATTATAATTAGCTGGGTCACCCATCAGTGCAGTTTGCTAAGTTAGACGATGTGGTTTCAGTGCTGAGAGAATGACAGATAACACTCATGTTTTTCAGTGGAGGAACTGTGACATAATGCATTTTTAATGCAGTACTTAAAATTGAGTAAAATTAATAACTATTTTGCTGGTTAGTTTTTGTCAACTTGACACAAGCTAGAGTTGCAGTCTAGCATCCATGGTTCCAGAAAATACTGTGCAAGCTGCTAAGGAAGGGAAACAAATCATCCTTACAAGGTGAAACATCTTTGAACAAGAGTAATTACCAGTGTGGCAAGATATGCATACATAATAGTATAATAAATGGTTTTCACATTGTTGATGGCAAGCAACAGCTGTCTAATTGGACTTAGGACCATTAAATAGGAGAGAAATCATGCCTGGCACTGAAAACCTAGCCAGCTTTCAAGGGCCTTAGAAAAGACTCTACTATCACCACTTTACTAGACCAGCATAATCCCTTACTGTATTTTACATCTTATCCTCATAGCTATAGAAATATGTAGCTGCCACACATTATCAAAAAGCTTCTCTTTACAGAAAATGCAGGCATCACAGAAAAGTCAACTGGGCTTAGTGCAGGCACTAAGGGATAATAAAGATTCAAGAACTCAATGAATATATCTATATTGTATATCCTACATCTATGGCTTATGGAACATCGCCATATGTTCCATATGGAAGACTGGTTACAAAGAATATAAAACTCTTGAAAACAGGAAGTCTGCTGTGAAAAGGCTACATAAACAAGACTGGAACAATGCAATGTAGACATATAGACATGTTAATGTACAAGGCAGAACATTTTCAGGGTCCCATTTTAGGACAAAGAGTTATAAGAAACTAATGTCTCCTGGGAGAAGGATAACTAGCATCTCCCAGGCATGATCCCCTTATTGGTTGTCCAGCATTTGAATTTTTAAGACTGTGGGTTTTTAAAGTTATGCAATGTTTTATGTTGTGATATTAACATGAAATCTTGATGATAAACAGTAAAGAAAATGCTATGGTTTAATAGTGATATATTTATGTGTCAACTTAGTTAGGATTTTCATAGCTGTGAAGAGACACTGTGACCATGGCAACTCTTATAGAGGAAACATTTAATTGGGTTGGCTCTCTTAAAGTTTCAAAAGTTCAGTCCATTACCATCATGGCAGGGAGTGTGGCGGTGTGTAGGCAGATGTAGTGCTGGCTACATCTTGGCTTTCAGAGAATCGAGAGCTGACTGATTCACTGGGAGGTATCCGAAGCACAGTAAACCTGAAGTCTTACCCCCACAGTGACACACTTCCTCCAACAAGGTCAGATCCACTCCAATAACGCCACGCCTCCTAATAGTGCCACTTTCTGTGGGATTATGGACAACAATTTGCATTTAAATTACCACATTCCACTGTCTTTAGAGAAGAGGTTAATTGTACTCGTTAGCTTTTTTTGGGGGGGGGAGGTGTGGAGGAGTTTTTTCATTTGTTTATTCATTCATTTGCTTATTTATTTATTAAGTCAATTTCACAAAACTGTGATAATCTTGGAAGATAGAACATCAATAAATTGAGAAAATACTGCCATTAGATTGACTTGTAGTTAGGTATTGGGGATTTTTTCTTGAGGTGCCTAACTGATTGTGGGCAGTGCCAACACTGGGCAAATAGTCCCGGATTGAGTATGAAAGTATACTAAAACCATCCATGAAGAATAAACCATAAAGCAACATTTCTCTGTGGTCTGATGTCAGTTTCTACCTCCAGATTTCTTCCCTGCTCCTGCTTGAGTTCCTGTCTTTACTTCCTTTAATGATAACTATGGTATGCAAATCTGGGCCAAATAAACTCTTTACCCCCAAGAAGTTTCTTTTGGTCATGATGTTTGCCAAAACCATAGGAACTAAGCTTGAACACTACTCAAAGCATGGCAGACATACCTACTGGGAACAAAAATCAAATTCTGTATATATATATANGTGTGTGTGTGTGTGTTTATATGTTGAGCTTTGAAAATAACACATTTCCATATGGCTTTTTCAATCATAGTGTTTTCTCACCACTATCTCCCTCTTTATTAGCCTCCATCTTTTCCCATTAAAGTATACCTAGCATTTTTTCCATTTCTCCCTTAAAAGCAACTGTGCCCTACTATGTCTGTCTTAGGTTTTGTTTTAATTTTCTTTCAATTACATGCAGGCATTATTACATGTATATTTGTTGTATCCATTTGTAGTAGCAAAATGGCATCCTTCACAGGAAGCAGCTGTGCCATCTCTTTATATTTATCTACTCTTTCCCCAAAGTGCACAATTATTTGGTTCTTGTCATATCACCTTTTTTTCCTGAAGCCCCAAATGGGGCCTTGACAGGCAGGAAGATATAGAACAAGACAGGAAGGAGATTGTTCAAAATAGTTTACCAGGCATAGTACTGGTGTTGAGTCTAAACATGCAACAACAGAGCGCACTTCCCAGGGATAGAGTCTGTAAGGTCAAAGACATGAGGTTGAATGGCCTTCTACTTATGATCTTTGGTGCTTTATTTTCTCTAAGATGTGTATGATCGTGTACATTATATACAGCATCACTTATTTATTTATTATTCATTCATTTGTTTATTCTCTCATAAAATACATTCTGATTGCAGTTTCCCCTCTCTCCACTCCCCCCTGTTTCCCCACCCATCTTTTGTCGCCCCCAAATGTACTCCTTCTACCTTCTCCATTTCCCTTGACAAGAGAATAGGCCTCCCAGGAATAGCAACCAAACACAGCATAACAAGATACAATAAGACTAGGCACAAAGCCTCATATCAAGGATTAGATGCTGTAATCCAGTAAGAGGAAAAGGATCCCAATGATGGTAAAAGAGTCAGAGATGTCCCCACTCCTACTGTTAGGAATCCCCCCAAATCACCACACTAACAATCATAGCATACAGGCACAGGATCCAGTCCAGACCCATGAAGGCTCTGTGACTGCTGCTTCAGTTTCTGTGAGTCCTGACAAGCCCTGCTTAGTTGATTCTGTGGGTCCTTTTCTCCTGGAGTTCTCAACCCCTTTGACTTTTATAATATTTGCCCTACCTCTTCTGTGGGGTTCCTGGAGATCAAAGGGGAGGGACCCAATGGAGATCTCCAATTTGGAGATTGTCACCTAATGTTTTTGGCTGTGGGTCTCTACATCTGCTCCCATCAGCTGCTGGAGGAAGCCTTTCTCATAATATCAGACTAGGCACTCCATTAATTTATTCCTTCAATATAATCCTGGCTGTTCTAGGTTTAGGGGAATATCACTAGTTCATAGTGAGTTTCTATGAGCCGGATTAATATCTGCATCTTTTTTGGATTGCCTAAGAAAACTGCCATTATTATGGGCTGGATGTGCTATTAATTCTGTAATTACATAAAATTGTTTGTTAATGAAGATTCCACAATTATTTATAGTTATTCAAACCAAAACAAATATATATATATGTAATACACCTAATCAAGAGACCTTCAGGTATCAGAATTCATGTTTAGTTATCAGGATATCAGTATTAATAACATTTCATTACTGTATTAGATAAAGGTATAAAGAAATATATTTAGGACAGTATATATCATATAGTTAAAGTTTTAAATTGTAGAATTCTTTATGAGATCTCCTGTGAAAATCTTAGTCAAGTATCCCAAAGTATTAGTAGTGTTTATGTATACATGGTATTTTTATTTTATTCTTACAATTTTTTTCTAATCTTGTATAATTTCTTTGCAGGCTAGAAAATACTTTAGTAAGCAAAGGTAAGAGTGGTGAGTATTTTAGTTGTGTACTGATAGAAAGGTGAAAAGATGCCATGTATGTGCAACAAAGTAGTTTTCATTTTTGCTTCTAGTCTTTGTTAGTGTTGACATTAGAAGTGCTACTCTTGGATCTGAAGAGAACATTACATTTCTCTGAATAGGTGTCATTGTTTTTCTGCAATACAGTTGTTGACAAATAGGGTCATAAAAACACTTAAAATAGTAACAATGATAGATAACTTCTTGTGTTTATGTGAGGCCATGTTAACCATTGATATGAGAGTAATAACTGCTTAAGATAGAAAATATTGTGAAAATTAGACATTTGAAAATCTACTACACTAGATGTGCATGGGAGCATGCTCTTTGGCAGCTGTTCTGCGTCTGTCTTCAAAGGCAATCCACATTCAACTCCTGTATCCCAGGGTGCCACTCCCTTCTCCAGACACTTGTAGTGCAGGGATAAAGAACATAGATGAGTTGCTGGTTCCTCCAGGGTTAGGAGAGAGGCCAGCAGCCAGGGATGACATCATTGGTGTGGGGACTCTGGTGACGGTGATTAACACAGGGACAGAGTTGTGGTTGGTTGGGTATCGAGATGGACTAGGGGTCTTCAGAGACTGTCCCAGGTTAGACACAGGAGTCCTCCAAACTGGTGCCATTTGGTGTCTTTCTTTGTCTTCAGGATGAACACGGAAAGGCACTGTCTGATGAGGACATCCGAGCAGAGGCCAACACCTTCATGTTTGGAGGTGAGCCTTCTGCGAACTGCTGTGAAAGGCCAGTGAGAGCACTCCGTGGAGGAAGGCTCTTGTCACAATCCTGATGAGTTGAAGTTAATCTGAGATCCACATGGAAGGAGAAAATCTATTCCCTGAAGTGGTCCTCTGGCCCCTGTGTGTACTGAGGCATAGGTACCCACACACATAGACACACAAAATAAGCAAACAAACTAATAAATAAATAATAAATGAACAAATAGTGTGATTTAAAAAAAAGAAAATCTACTACGCTATAAATGTATTCAAAATGTGTTTTAAAAGTTTGGGAGATTCTACAAAAATATGGTAATATGGTAATTTCAAACACAGAAGTCACAGACATTGAAAAGAAAATTCCAGTGATAAATGTGGGATGAAGTTGTTGGTCAAACCTCAAATGTCAAAACCCTTGATTTACCAGCAGAACTAGATGGTAAGACCCTGTTTTAAATATATTACAGAATAGGAGAATTAGGCTAGAAATAAACTGGAGACTCTCTCTCTCTCTCTCTGCTGGCTGGAGTGCATATGCTATTGAGTGATATGAAACTGTTACAGGAGAAAAGACTTCTACATAGTTCTATACATTCATGATATCTTAGTGCAATGCCAATATTTAGTCAGGGTAACAGAACTTACAGAATGAATCTCTCTCTCTCTGTCTATCTACACACACACACACACACACACACACACACACACATGTTCAGATTTCCCACTACTCACTCTATATATCTCTGTTCAGATTTCCCACCTAGCTCTGCTCTGGCTGGAACAGCTTTATTCATAATAAAACATATTCACAGCCTACAGAGGGGAATCCCACATTATCTCCCCTTTTCTGTCTAATTAAAAAGGAAGGTTTAAATTTTAACATAGTAAAATTACATATAACAAAATAGGTATCAAGCAAGAATTACAGTNCACACACACACACACACACACACACACACACACACACACACACGTATATATCTAGTAGTTTCTCAGTCCACAGAGCTGAATGTCTCAGCTGGTCTTCAGCATGTTCTGGAATACCAAAGAAGTAGACTTCATGCCACTGAAGAAATAGATGTGCTAGCAAGGAAAGAGCAAGCAGGCAAAGAGCAAAGTCTTTCTTTTTGCTTGTCCTTATATAGGTTTTCAGCAGACGATGTGACCCAGATTAAAGTGTGTCTTCCTGCCTCAAGATCCAGATCAAAGACATGTGTCTTCCAGGCTCAATATCTGGATCAGAGGTGTGTGTCTTCCTACCTCAAAGCTAGAAGTGGATTCACTCAAGCAAAAATAACTTTCACAGGTGTTCCTTTGTTTCTGGTTCATAGTTCATTCCAAATATAGTTGAGCTGATAACCAAGAAGAGTCATAATAACCAACCTTGCCAAATATGTATCTACTGGTTCCATAATGGCATGCCTGTTATGGGGTGGTAACTAATCGCTTTCTGATTTATTTGTGGACCAATTTACAAAAAGGCATTCATAACTACAAATATGATGAACATCCATGGCAAAGGAGATTATAGATGCTAGGAAAAACCTTAGTAACTGTTGTTTATCTAATTTGTTATTCCATCAACTTGCCTTCTATGTAATTATTTGCACAAACAAATGCTAGATCAGAGATACGTCTCTTTGAAATAAACAGTAATGAATGCAAAGATTCAAGGGTGTTCAAGATGCTGAGAATAAATGAAGTGTTGAATCATTAGTCCTAAATCTGACACTTTTTTCACACTGTCTGATGCCTTCTAGTGTGTTCAAATAAAAAGCAAATTAATATGGACAGAAAACTTACCACACTTTCTGAGGTACTATGTCTTCAGGAAAGAGAAATCACAAAGCAATACTAGAGAGTAACATAGAGCATGATATCCGAAATAGCATCAGAGAGGCACATTGCTAAGTACTTCTGATTCAATTATAGGAAATGAAGAGGCACAGAACGTTCTTAGTGGCATGTAAAATTAATAATAGCTATGGTCATTTGGAAAATACAAAACTCATAAATGAAGAGATGTCTAAGTAGACTGCATGCATATAGGACAAAATGAATTGTAGGAACCAGCCATATAAGCTAAATAGAAACAGACCACCCAAAGGAAATTCCTTACCTGCCAGTGTAGGACTCAGTCGTCGATAAGTTTAATGGAGGCTGAGTCTCAGTAGTTGACTCTGAAGCAATACTGGGTGCAGGAAGGACCATAAACTAAGATTACCCGAGAACCACCCAAGAACAGACCATTCAAAGGAAATGCCTAACATTCCAACATTTGTAGATAGGATCACCTGCTGGCACACACTCACCAGGGTACCCCTAGACAAATGTCAGTCAATCAGGGATGGTGAACCTCAGAAACCCCTCACCCCCACCTTTACTACTATAAAAATCCAATTCTTACTGAGTTTGGGGCCCTCCGATTGTTCCAATACGTTGGACATGAGGAGAGACCAAGTTTGCGAACTTGTATGAAATAAAGGTTCTTTGATTTTACATACGGGACTTAGTCTCCATGTTGGTTTTGGGAGGACTTTGTGGATCTGGGCGTAACACGAATATTTTCTGGTGATGACTTATTAAGAACTTGGGAAATAGGCTTAACTTTTAAAATCATAATTGATTATGTAGAACAGACTAGAGAATTTAAAATCCAAAACTTCTGATTTGGATTCAGTATCCACTATATTGATGTTTGCTTCAGTTAATTTTAATGCTGACTTCAAAATTTGATTTTATTTGCTTTTTCTAATTGCTGACTATATTTTCTGAATCACGTTGGAAATTTGGTCTTTGTCATACAGTTTGACATTATTCTCTCTCCCTTAATTAAGTTATTTTTGGGAGGAATACAGCTCTGTTTAACAGCACTTATATTCTTCAAAATACTTTAAAGAGTTCTGAATAACTATGAGGTAGATATTCAAACCACATGCAAACATATATAAAAACATGACATTTCTGTTTTCATACATGCATACTATTTCCTGGTCAATAAAATGAAATTTCACTTTCATTATATAATTTAATTTTGGGAAACACAGAAAGAAGTTAAATCACACATTATAAAAGAAAAATAAAGATTATTTGTGGATTAGAGACTAAACAGCCATATTCTGAAACTGTATAGTTAGCAAAACCAACTTTATTCTGTCAGTTTTTAAAGACTTTTCTTCTTTTAACATTGGTGTTCTATTTACCACATAAGAGCTAATATGCTAATGTTTTATGATGCTAAAGCAATCAGATTTATTTTTTAAAAGCGGACACTTCTTATTTCAGAATCAATTTATTTTATCAGTGGTTAATTCTGTTAACTCGTTAGACCTCTATCCACTTTTTCTGCCTTCTCTATCTGTTCTAATGTAGTTGTCATATCTGCTTCTCTTTGGAGTAAATCATCTATATTTAAAAGAAAGTTAAGTATTTTTAAGATAAAAATTGCTACCAGGTTCTTGCCTTTAAAGATGAAGAGAATGTAACTTTAATTGTAAGATCATCCATATGGTAATTTATAGAGCTAATGTCGTCAGCAGTTTTAAGAGACCTGTTTCTTTTTCTTTTCTTTGAATTTTAAAACTAGAGAATATTTTTTATTGATGATTATTGAGCTCTACATTTTTCTCTGCTCCCCTCTCTGCCTCTCCCCTCCCCTTCAACCCTCCCCCAAGGTCCCCATGCTCCCAATTACTCAGGAGAACTTGTCTTTTTCTACTTCCCGTGTAGATTAGATCTATGTATGTCTCCCTTAGGGTCCTCATTGTCTAAATTCTCTGGGATTGTGATTTGTAGGCTGGTTTTCTTTGCTTTATGTTTAAAAACCACCTATGAGTAAGTACATGTGATAAATGTCTTTCTGTGTCTGGGTTGCCTCACTCAAAATAACGTTTTCTATCCCCATCCATTTTCCTTCAAAATTCAAGATGTCATTTTTTTTCTCCTGAGTAGTGCTCCATTGTGTAAATGTACACATTACTTATCCATTCCTTGGTCAAGGGGCATTTAGGTTGTTTCCAGGTTCTGGCTATG
>LOEQ01003329.1:95809-139580 GCA_001685075.1 Bramus lutescens
TGGGGGGGGGATGGGAGGGAAATGGGAGGAGGTGGAAATTTTTAATAAAAAAATCCAAAAAAATAAGCATATATATATACATATAATAGGCATAAACTGGCACAAAGTAATGAATCGTGACTTGCACTAATTGTGACTGGAAGAGAATTCAAAGAATGTGTTCATGTACAGCATTTAGGGAACTACAACTAAATACTAAATAGATCTCAGGAAAACATCCTAGTTGTCTCATTAGAAAGCTTCTGCGGGATTTCTTTTCTGGAAAGAAATCCCAGTTGGCTACATGACTGGTTGATGAGATTAGCACACTGGCATTGAATTTACAGATTTGCAAAGATTCTGCATATGAATGAGGAGTGATGCCTCAAAGAAGATGTTTTCAACAAGAGAGAAACAAGTGCTAAGAGAGGAGAGAGAGAGAGAGAGATAGAGAGAGAGAATAGCTCAAGGAATACAGTGACAATAAAGGCTTATGTGCACTTGAGGAAAGTGGATCTCTTAGGCAGTGCTGGTGGGAGTATGAACTGGTGCAGTCACTATGAAAATCAGTCCAGCAATTTCTTTCCAATACTAGAAATAGCACTACTATATGACCCAGCTATTTGACTCCAGGGCATATACCCAAAGGACTTTACATCCTCTTATAGAGGTACTTGCACATTCATGTTCTTCATTATTCAATTCCCACTAGCTAAAAAATGTAATAAACTAAAATGTCTGTCACCTGATATGTGGAAAAGGAAAAGGGTGGTGTATTTGTTCTATGGAACACAACTTTTAACAATGGTAAAAGAAAGAAAATTTACAAGTAAGTGGAGGGAAACTGAAAACAAACAAACACACCTTTATACTCATGAGGTCACCTAAGCACAGGGAGACAAACATGGCATGCTCTATTTTATTTGAGGGTCCTAGTTTTAAATATTTTGTTCTGCATGTTTATCTTAGATACATGTGGAAGTCAGAAAACTGGAAAGGGCCCACTCAGAGAAGACACCTTAAGGAGGGTAACAGCAAATCACAGAAAAATGAAAACAGTAAAAGTGCCTTGAGGGTGGAGAGGTGCAAACACAGAGAGGGGTGAGGGAAGAGGGTCAAATGGGATGATAGAGCTTAACCAAAGTGAAGCACGCATGGAAAGTTATATGGAAACCTATAATTTTCCAATGAAGAGAAAAAGAGAGAGTGAATAGTGGAAATGAGAAGGGCGATGCGGGGAGTTAAATATTCTCTGGACTTCCAGCTGTTGGGTTGCCCTGCCTGGCTTTTGCCTTGTCTTACTGTATCTTGTTTTGTTAGTCTGTCTTCTCATGGAGGCCTTCCTGCATGTTTCTAAAGAAGAAAAAGAGGGGGAATGGATTTGTGGGAGAGGGGAGGTGGGAAAAGCTGGGAGGTGTGGAGGGAGAGGAAACTGTGGTTGAGGCATATTGTATGAGAGAAAAATCTGTTTTCGATAAAAAGAAAAAATCTAAGACGTTTAAAATACTTATAATCTATTTTAAAAGAGAATTTGAACAGAAGTACCCTGCATGGGTAGACATTGCTGCTGTGGATGACAAGGGTAACTAAATGAAAATATCAGTGCCAGGTACTAGATTTGTCTCTATGAGTTACTTACTGGTCAGGGAGGCCCAGAGGCACCCAAAATAATATTGTTGCCACTGCATAAGACATCATTTCTGAATGCAATACATAGAGAAATCCTTGTCAAACTCACTGGCAAGCCTTCTCTTTGCTGAGTAGCTTACATATTGACAGTAGTGTTACTCAGGTTGCTGTAGCAGAAAATTTATCCACAGTCTCACAGAACATTGTATTTTGCATGCTACAGTACCAGCCTGACAGGCAAGACATGCACACTACTGCAAGAGTAAGACAAATGTTATGAGGTAACTAAGAATTTTTATTTGAATACAGGGCCTGCTCCACAGGGGGGATTTCATGCATAGTCCTGTAAACCCATTCAAAATTTCATGAGTTTTGCTACATGGTGATGTTATCAAGTTACCTTCTAAATATTTGTGCTTATACCTGTAAGTTTGTGTTGCTCTTAACTCTGATCAGAGAAGCTTTTGTGTTGTTTTTGCAGTTGGTAGTGGTTAAGTCAGAGACTTATAACCCGTTAAACAGACAAGTGCAAATAACACCGAGTATTCAGCTGTGTATGGTTCATCCTTTTTGAGGTCCCACCGACAAAGGCTCAGGGAGCTTTTCAGAAGAGTGGGCATTAAAAATGTAAGAGCCAGAAAAACAGAGTGGCGAGAACTTCGCACATGGCATAGCTGCCCATATCAACTCACAGCAGTTCTGATTATATGCATAAGATATGCACAGGATCAGCCAGTGAAAACTACAGCAGGCATCAGAAGGGTCCCTAAGGCATCATCCCTTTTGGAGGAGCTGATGGCTGATAAGAAAGGGAAAGTCATTCTCTTTGCAAGTCATGGCTGATGATGATCCAGGGTGTGGCCCCATACACATATACTTATGTGAATCACTTACTGGACTTGAGTTATTGATAAAAATAAAAGTGAAAAACTGAGGTTAGGATCAACACAAAGCAAGGGATGCTGGTTATCATTGGAGGGAGGTAGTGGTGGATAAATGTGATCCATGTATGTTTTATAAATGTGTGAAACTTTCAAAAACATTTATTTAAAAGAGAGATAGAGAGTCCACATCTCCACCATGTTGACTGTGATGAAGCTGATGAAAATGAAAAGATATGACATTCAAAAACCTTTTTCTAAGCTTATTTTTCCTGGAATTAAGTCTCCATAAGGGCCAGAAGTTGATTGTGTTCAGTGTTGCGTCTGAAATGCCTAGAAGAGTAGCATGCAAGTGTGTACTCAGTACTTTTTGAGTGTGGACATACACATGCATCTCTGTTTATGCAGTCCTGACACTTATTAGTTAAGTGATAACAATTGAGAAAAGGTCTTTCTAATAAATGCCAATAAGCAGCATATGCAAATTGGAACAAATGAATCATGATAACAGTTCTTTCAGACCTCCCATCATGAACGATATAGAGACTTATGCTACTCAGAAAGATGTTTGTCTACAGGTGAAATAATACATGCATAGCACACACAATTATATAGTCAACATAGTATAGTTTAAATCAAGCTACTTGCACGATGTGGCTGTGAGTGTAGAGACATGTTTTCATTGTTTAGTCTCAGCACATATAAAACTGGAATAGAAATACCAATTCTGCCTAACTTTCAGGGCTGTTATCAGGACCCATGAAGTGTAATTATATGGATAGTGTACCATCAAGCACACCACTGTATAGTTGAGCTTCCATTCATTTTTGTACTTATCTTGTGATAGACTCAGTATTGAAATCTTAAAAATATTACCTTGATGATTTTATGAGCTTTGGTAACTGTAGCTGGAAGAATTTAGATTTTCAGTTTCCTAGGTAACTGTAGCTGGAATAATTTCTAAATATTTTCAGTTTCCTATGGCTGCTATGGCAGATTACCACAAACTGGAAACTGTAAAGCAATACAAATGTAATCACATTTCCTGAGACAAGAATTCCAGTGTGAAGGTATTGGCAGGGACAAGATCCCTGTGAAAATGGGAAGAACATCTTTGCTTATCTCTTCATAGCTTCATGAAGTGACAGTGCTCGATACCAAAGCCCACTACTTACAGCTGCATCATTCTTATTCCTGAATCCTCCTCTAATGACATAAATAGTGTTCACATGGCCTGATAATGACTTGGTTGTATCTCACACGACACTGTTCCTAAATCCAGCCACATTCACAATACTGAGGATTAAAACTCCAAGGATATTTTCTAGAAGACACATTTCTACCTATTCCCATCACCTAGAAGCAGCATTGTTAAAATGTCATTACTGACGTTGATCTCTAACACAATGTTTTTAGAACATGAATTCTTAAGCAATAAGACTTATAGAGATTAATTTATTTAAATTGTAGCTGAGCCAGAACTGGCATCTGAACTTCATCATTGCCAGGTCACTGGCTTTTGTGTTGTGCCTAGCTCATCTCAGGAAAAACATCAGCCAAGCTAGAAAGAACAAAAAAAAAAACACCTTATTATAAATGATTTTTCTTTTGTATTTGGGAACATAAAATAGCAGGCCCATTTAATAAATCATGAAGACTGTATCATTTTCAACTCTTAATTGTTATGTTTTTAGATTAAGTGGATCTATTCCAAGTCTTGTTCTTACAGTCTCGGCCAATAACAATATTCTATCTCTGCAGGTTAGTGATGGGTTGAGGAGTCAAAACAAACTAAAACAAACATGAGAAAAACAGATTAGTAAGTTTTGATCTCAACTCCAAAAACGTGCAAAGGGAATTGCAAATGCGTTGATATTTCTGTCTCACTGAGATTTGCTAAACTATGAAGAGGTAATCCTGAGACAAGGACTGAGGAGAGGCAGTTAGAGAAGAATATGTTACTGAGACACAGTATGCCAGGAATCAAATGCTGCAGATTCCTAGAGTTTTAGTTGTGTTATAGTAATTGTTTTTTCTCCCTAAGAAAGCGTAAGCTTCTATCATTTGGAGTCAACATGACTTAGTGCAATTGTCTGCTAGAATTTGTGGTCTTCTCCACCTTAGAAGTCTGGGTGATCATCCAGAGCAGCACTTTCCTTGAGATCCAGTCTCTCCAAAAGAGAACTAAGAAGGATGTTCTTAGTTTTAAAATGATCTTGACACAGTAAAAGCAACATTCACACATAAACACACACACACACTCAGTGGTGAGTTTTGACCATATTTATAACTTTTGGCTTTGCTCAGGTAGACAAGCCACAACTACAGTGAAGTTCCCTGTATGTGCTGATTATTGTATCTAAGCTACAGACCTTTCCTGGGAACTTTTTACATTGGAGATATTCTTAATTAGCTCTTCATAGATGTTTGCTTCTTTTTATATCCATCTTCCAGCTATTTCCAGAAAGTTTGTGAAGCAACGTGCCTTCAAAATTATGTAAGTCTTGCTGTAGTACAATATAGAGGAAATATGATCAATGTATATGTACTTACTTCTTATTAATTCACCACCCATTGCAGCTGATACAATCAGATACAATCAGCAGGAGTTTTTTCAAGTACCAACCAATCTTACAAACTATAAACAATAAAATCCAGGAAGTATGAAGAGTCTTCTGGGACACATACAAAGAGCATATGTGTAGTTCGTAGTTTTAATAATTTTGTAACAGAATCAATATGGTATTTTTTAATAAATAAATGTATCTATTTTTCATCCTGATCACAGTTTACCCTCTCTTCACTCCTCTCAGTCTTCCCCAGCCCACTCTATTCCTAGTCCTCCAGTTCACTCCCCCCATTTCTGTTTCGGAAAGGGCTAGTCTTCCACTCCTAGCAACAGCAGATATGGAGGCAGAAATGGCCATCTCCTGTGACCAGATTGATCCTCTGCCCAACTCTCATTAGAGAGGCTTCATCCAGATCCAGACCCACAGTCAGACATTAGGCAGAGTTTGAGGAATCATGCAAAAGAGCATCTCCCATAGGATTTTAAAAGTCAGAGGGGTCAAGGACCCCACAAGAAAACTCACAGAATCAACTAACCTGAGAGGCTCACAGAGACAAACAGGGAGCCTACAGGAACTGATCTAGGTACTCTGCATATATGTTACAGCTGTGTCGCTTGGTCCTTTTGGAGGACTGCAACTAACCGTGGGAACAGAGGTTGTCTCTGACTCTTTTACTGGCTTTTGGGCCCCGACTCCTCATACTGGATTTCTTTGCCCAGTCTGAAAACATGGGGTGGTGCTTAATCTTACTGAACCGTGATATGTAATATTTTGTCAATACAATTTTAAACCATGAAAAAATATGGGCAGGGAAATAAAGATGAGGCTAAAATAAAACCCAAGATAAAAATAAGAAAATTACTAGATGAATATACATTAGAGATAGGTTTTATTAAATGAAAAATACCCTATCATGTGACTTGGATGAATATGACTTTGTTTTTCTATGTAGTCAAATAGTGTAAATTGAAGAACTGATATCAAGATCCAGTGACTTCAAATAATTTCCTTTTTAAGAATAATCAATGGTATAGACTCTGGAAGAATAACTACATAAATTTCCATCTCCTAAGTATTTCGGTTGTGAGTTATACATGTTTGTAAAGTCATAGAATCTCTTTATCAATTAATAAATCTACTGTATAACAGAATAATTCTAGCAACTACCTCACCATTTTTTTTAAAAATGAATGATATATGCCCCAAATATGAGAATATGGCTCAATAATTGCATAATAATTTATCTGTAAATAAAGAAATTATTAATATGAAAATTTTGCTATTAAATACTCAAGTAATGATGGTCAGGATCTTTTAATCTGACTAGAAATTTTTATTCTGTCTTGTCAATAACACTTGGAGAACATACCATACACACACCCACATTCACATGTACACACACACACACACACAAATACAGATTTAAAACTTGTTATATATATCCAGAACTACTCATTCAGTACCTATCATGTGTTTTGTTTTATTGGTTTGTCTTTTTGGGATACTTGAATTAGCTAAACAAAAAAATGCCATTTTGATATTTCTTTTATTATTATTATTTCTTTTTATTGATTTTTATTTAGCTCTACATTTTTCTCTAATGCCCTCCCTGTCTCTCTCCTCTCCTTCAATCCTATCTGAAGGTCCTTATGATCCCAATTTACTGAGGAGATCTTGTCTTTTTATACTTCCCATGTAGATTAGATCTATGTAGGGTCCTCTAATAGATGAAAGATGATTGACAAACCACACACTGAAAAGGTCAAATGAAGACAATGTTCTAATGTATATCTATTGTGAAGAAAAATTAAAATAGAAGTACAAAGGAATTGGAAAGTCTAATAACCATAACTTTAAATAGCAGCTATGTAAGTATAATATTCATCTATAGATATAATTTAAAAAGTATTTTTATGCTAAGCAAGTAGGGACTTTTACTTTTTCTTTATACAATGAAGCATAGCAACAGGTCATAAATTTATTTAGCATTTATATATTTACATTGTAAAAAGTCTAGAGAGTGTACAAAGTAGATGCAAGGGTGTACATAGGTTGCATTCAAATAATATACCACTTTACCTAATATACTCGAGCATCTGGCAATCTCAGCACCTATGAGATTTAGTGGTGGACATCTTTGAATTCCTTCACAGACATCAAGGCATGGCTGTATATATGTTTACAAGTTATTTGTTATATTCATTGTGTGTGTATTTGTATTTGTATTTAATTTACATTGTATATGTCTTTTGGAGATACATCTTGGAGATATATGATTCATCTTGTATCCCATTGGGTAAAACTGGTTTAAATGTACTTTCTATATTAATGTATATGTGTATATATGTATACATTGCATGCCTACATGCACACACACATAAACAGGTATGTTTAAGGGACTGGCTCACATGACTCTTGGAGAGGTTCAATAAATCCAAAATATGTAAGCAAGACAACAGAGACCACCAAATTGAAAACTCTGTATTGATCTATGTTATATTATTGAAACAGAATTCTTTTATCTTTGGGAAACATAGTTTTGTTCTTAAAGACTTTTTACTGGTTGAAAGAATTCCATGCATACAATGTCAGCCTATCATAGATGTTCATGATACCTACAGACTACCCCCACAACAGAATCTAGAACAAGACTTGATCATATAATAGAGCAGTGTATCCTAACCAAGTAAATAACCACCATAACTGGTACAGATAATATGTTTTATAAAGATACATTTGACTAACATGTGTAGGCTTATTAAGAAAGCACAACTCAACTGAACTTTGAAGGTCGAGGGTTTTAAACTATTGTAAATATCTCTAGGTAAAAATTTGCAAGCCTTGGAAATCTTAGGACTTAGGGATTCTGGGCTATGGCTGGCCTGGCTGAGGAGTGCCAAGGTGGCTTTGCAGTTGACACAGAGTTAAGAATACGTAAAGCAAGGATACATGGTCAGACGGTAACATGAAAAGGTGACTATCGGAACATTTGAGGAAAGAATAACTAGTGGCTGGAGCACTATGTTGGTGGAAAACAGCAAGTTTACTTTGAAGATATTTGTACTTGGTAATAAAGCTCTGAGGATCCTCATCTAAAGGACTAGTGCCGCAACGAAACAGAAAATAAATGTGTATCCACAAGAGACAACTGACAATAAGGACAGTATTGCCCCCATCAGGACATACAGGCTCTTGGAAAGCAGACACTAAGTCTGTGTTGCTCAGTGGTATATGTCTAGCACCTGACATAGCGTGCGTCATGCAATAGGAAGTTATTAGGTAGTTGAGGAATAAAATAACCCCAGGTTTATAGCCAGTTACTTAATGAGTGTGCTCCAGTTCAGAACATTATTACTGATGAGCTACAGATACTGAAGTCTGGCCTTTATTCTTTCCTTCTATATTTTCATTATTTTCTTTTCCCACTCCTAGGAATGTCCTTTTATTCAAATGCGTTATCAGTTTTTGGTTCAAAAAATAGAGCTCTCTTCCTATTTTGATGCCTGTCACATAGGCACCGTGTCTTGTCCTTTTAGACTTCAGCTCTTAGAAACATCAAAGGATGAGCACGGAACAGTTTGTTCAAGAGGATACCTTCATTTAATGAGTTTGCAATTACCAGAAATTGGCAGAGATGGTGGTCTAGTTAGTGAGATGGGATTTCTTCATTTTGACCTGCTAGGAACTGAGAATGGGTGTAGGTATGGATACAGAAAGATTTTAAAAGGGAAAAAAATAGAAGAAAAACAACATGATTTCATTCAGTTCTATAATTTAACGGTTTATTTTTTCAAGTTATCTAAGAGAAGCAATGATTTGTACCTTAATAACATGTCTCATGAGGACAACCAGGTTGCAGTGTTAGACTAGCAGGCAAGCCATACTAAACTTTTAGTGGATCATTCTTTAATATGAGCATTGGAAATTACATTGCTGGAGATATTTAGCAACAGGCATTTTAATAGAAGAACACACGTATGTGTATATGTAGGTGTGTATGTGTGTATCTATGCATTGGAACAGTGTGGTGTAGATGTCTTATAGTACAAAATTTACAAGTAATAATTAAATGTGTACTACTTCTTACTATAAACCTCGAGAAGCCAGCTGATTCTTGAGGCACTTTTGTTCATTTTGTTAAACCTCTCTGTCTCTAGCCCTTCTATGGTTTGCATTTTAGCAGTGATCTGACTAACTCAGTCTACAAATGAATGCTAGGTTACTTTCATATGTGACAAGGGGGTCATTAGCAATGTGGATAGATTGTAGACACATTGTGAGCTCTGATTTATATTTTCATTTACTTTAATGAGTGTGAGAGAGTGAAGCAATGGACACATTTGTTATAACTCTATCCTTCCATCATACAATCAATTTCTTTTTTGAACTGACTAATCGTTTTTGAATACGAAAAGGATATCTCCTCATTTTAGTGCAAACCACTAGAGACTTGACCCACTTTTACATTTAATCGTCTTTATTAACATTTCCCCATTATTAAAAATAAATAAAAAGACAGTAAATCAATCACTACTTCTGGTTTTCGTGGTGCAAATACAACATGGTCATTTCATGACACCAACATATCATCATTGAGCATAGAAATGAAAACTGATGCATAGAATGTGTTTTATGGTATTTAACTTGAAAAAGGCAATGTGAATAACATTCCAGACAAAGTCAATGACAGAACATGACAATATAATTAAGAAATGATAAACTTTCAGCTCTTTATTGTTTTTTGTCATCTTGAACAGTAAGTTTATGTAAATTTATATTTAAGTAATGTGCTTAACAACTAGATGATAAATTTCATGAAGGTTTATATTTGACTCTTGCTATCTGGTACTAGCAGCCCCAGATCACTACTGGATATGAATACAGATGACTTTTTTTCAGATGGGCATCTGAAACAAATTGCCTGTACTGAGAGGAAACAAGCTTTGATCCTGAATGCTGGTGCCTACATTCCTTCATAAAGGATAAATTGATTCATCTTTTCCACATTCTACTTTGCTTTTAGATTGTTTTCTTGAAATGAAAGAAATGTAGAATCATTTTCTTTATTCTTTGTAGCCCAAGGAGGCAAAGTAACTATTTGTTTAAAAGCATACTTTACAAAACTGTTTCCCTCTTTGCAAGCTCAGTACTTTATGACAGAGTACAAAAGACTGCAGAAGGGAGGAATATCATTTTCTTTAGCATACTAACTTTCCTAAAACCACCTGGCAAAATTAGCCCAATCTCTAATTATGGTGGCGAAAGCCTATAATCGCAGCATTTGGGTGATAGAGAGGAGAGCCTGAAGTTCAAGGGTATCCTCAACTAAATAGTGAATTTGAAATCAGCCTAGGCTATGTGAGACAGCATGTCAAAAACAAACAATAAAAACAACTCCACAAATCACAGTAAAGCCAACAAATCATTAATGGGCGTCATCCCTTCATTCATTTTGTTTACATTTATTACTCTCACTTTTTAAAAGGAAGTTCTCACAAGAACCTGACATATTTATGTGAATTTCTTGAGGCATCACCTACCTTTCTTTCTATTTTTGCATACTTCTGGCCATCCTAAATATGAACTTGATTTTCCCAAGACATTGCTATAAGAACACTTTGTTTCTAATTGTCAGAGGATATTTAATTTTCAGCATATCAATTCTCGTGATACTAGTTGTCAAATTGCTAGAGATTTTGCCACTTTGAGATCTCAGAGTTTTTCACAGTTCGCCCTGGGAAAATTTGTAGTCTAAGTTTGCTATTCATGTCATTAAATACATAAACCTTTGAGAATCGATGACATATCAATCACATGCTAAATGATGTAATAATGTAATTTTTAATTATGAGATTTGTTTGTTCATAAAGAATATAAACAGATGACACTTTAAAGGCTAATCCTTTACAAACAAGCCAATTTTCTCTAAGTTACTTAGTATGCAAAAAAAACATAACATTCTGTTTAAAATTCATGAATAAGCACCAAATAGGGAAACTGATAAACTGAAAAGTTAAATATTTTGGATAATAAATGTACCTGATTTTCCCAAATTACTCCTCAACATTTCCTAAAGCAGTCAATGCCCTAGGTCCTTTAGAAGTAAAATATATTTAGGTTAATATTAATGATAAATAGCATTGAAATTCTGCTTAATGAAAATAAAATAGGTATTAGTTAGATACAAATATACATTTCAATAATTTCAGAGACATGGGACATTTTTATTTGATTATCTAAGAATTAATTGCTGCAATAATATAGTTAATGTGAGATTCTACTTCTCTGAAAATGGTGTAGAGAAGAGAGTCTATTAAGTGTAGGACTTTTATGATCCAATATAACAAAGAATACTTCCCTGGATTTTCCAGGATGCTGTGTACTTTTTATATATTTATTATTGTTTTTAATTTAGATGTCTGTGCATCTGTGCGTATGTATGCCACTTGTATGAAGGTGCCATTGGGGCTAGAGGAGAGTATTACATCAGTTGAAGTAGAAGATACAGGTAGTTGTCCACTACCCAACATGGGTGGAAAAAACCTAATTCAGGTTCTCTAGAAGAGCATCAAGCATGCTTAACCACAGATTACTACTCTGTCATTATACAGTGCAAGTTCAAGCAATTTTTACATACAAACCCATGTTGTGTGCTTGTACACGCGCACGCGCGCACACACACACATACACATTCACTGTGAGATTACTGGTAATAATGAAGACAGTACACTAGACATATCTAACACTAAAAGTAGATGAACTGGTTTTAGGTTTATTTATTTATTTATTTATTTAGTTAGTTAGTTAGTTAGTTATTCATTAATTTTTGTATCAGCAAAAGTGGCTTTTTAAAATGAACTGAATCATGGAAACACAAAATTGGTGGGATTTTTATATATTTATTTGTTTGTTTTTGGCTACCTCTGTTAGACAAAAAAAATTAGGGAAAGCAAATTTAAAATAATTTATTTCAGAAGATAACAATACATGAGTTGATCAGCATCAAAGCACTAGCAGGATGGGCTTCAGCAAATGGATCCCTGGAATCCTCTCTACAGAATTATTGCATGCAAGTCAAAGGGGACGTTTGACTTGTTAAAGCTGAAGAACTTAGTTGGTGAGTCCATGGTGGATTTTGTTAGATAAATTCTCTATTCAGATGTTAGGACTGGCTTCTTACTGTTTAAGTTTCCAGGGCTTTGCTGTTTACGCTGTGTTATTTTCTATTTGCTTAGGTTGCAGCTCAGGGAATAGGCCTAATGAGCTCTCAATTAATTATCTAAGCACCTCTCCATTAAACTAAACATAAAATGTGCTGAAACTGATTTCATAAGCATTTTGATAAACTGATGAGGACTCATTTATAATTTGAGTAAAAACGTGGGGCAGTTTTCAGCAAAAGGAAAAAAGAAAGCACCTGTAGAAATCCTTGCAAAAACAAATGAAGTCTAGAATCATGATGATTTTTGAAGAGATTTCCTGTGCCTTAGGAAATATATGGATTTTGTTCCGTGACACCATAATTTAGGATAATGATGTTAACCAAAGAGAAATTATTAAAAATAAATAATTGAAATTATTTGAGACATTAAAATATCTCAAACTTTTCAAGTATTGCCTGTATTCCATTGAATAATCACCTATTATACATTTAGTAATATAAATTTGACTTTGTTTATAAAAATCTAGAAAGACAAGCCAAATACTCATACACATAAAATAAACCAAATAAATCTAAAAACATTTTTTAAAAAATCTAGAAAGAATACACTTGAGTCTAATTAAGTGATAACACACTCTAGAATTAGTTCAGACAATCATTTAAAAAACAACCTTGCTATCGTCATACCCATTTTAGAGAAGAGCAACATTGTTTGCAGGCAGAAGGGAACAACTCAGTGCACACACAGCTTTCTTGGCATTGCACAAGGATTTGGGTCCAAGCCGTTCTCCCCTGTGACCTATAAATTGTTGTCCTATAGAGAAATGATCAAGAAAATTAGTTCAATCTGTGTAATAAAAGCTGTGACTGCTCGTGGCACCAATGATTAGAAATGACAGATAAAATTTCTCACAATTTGAATGGAATTTCACAGAACTTTGTCTGTTCGGCTCATCACTTAGGCAGTAATGTGAGAAGCTGGGTTTTGGTGAATTGGAAGAGTTAGATAGGTTTCAGTGTTGTGTAAAATATTGGACTAGGCTTCAAAGTGTAAGAAGAGAAAAAATTGCTCTCATCCAAATAATTATTCATAGACACTTAGCGTTCTCTTCTTCCCGGAAGTTTTCTGTAAAATGGCCTGGTTTTTAGAGCATAAATCGGTAATGAGATGATTGATAGCTGGGTAAAAACATTTGGTCAGAATGCTAAGCTCCTTGCTACTAGTTCAAAAAGGTGAGATGCCATTTTCTGGATGAAAATTATATTATGTCTTTAATAAACTCCTTGTTCATTTTGTTTTTACCATTGCTTTTGCTCTTATGTTCATTCCTTTTCTAAATGATGCCCATTTAACACTTTCTACCACATCATCAGCATCTAGCTTGAATTTGCTGTTTTCATAGTTTTTCCAAACTGCTCTGACCTGATGTCATCTCCTTTGTGTGTGGAATCTGATGATCTTATTCAGTTTCAGCTTTTCGTAATTTAAAACAACAGTGATTTTTTCCCCAATCTGTTCAAATGTAGTGTGCTAAAATTCTGATATACATATTGGGGTGTGTGTGTGTGTCGTGTGTGTGTGTGTGTGTCTGTGTGTGTCTGTGTGTATCTATTTGTCTTAATGTCTGTCTGTTCGTTATGGTTTTGGATATTAACCAGGGTATTTTTGCTGATTGTCAGAGATATAAAATGACTCAGTTTTAGCTCAGTTCCTGTAAACTATACCTGTGTCTGAGAATAGCTGTGTATTTATTATGGGTTTTTCTTCTCATTCTCTACTACTCACTCTTACGATGCATATACTTATCTTTTATGGTTTTCTCTAGTGCCCTCAAGCAATATACCCATGCCAAAAATGTGTTTTGGAAGCCTTAACTGAGGTTGAGGGGGCATCAGGTGTGGACAACAGGAGGCAATTTCTCATGAAGCTATGAGAAGAATGTCAAACAAGTAGGTTATGAAAAGTTTATACACTGAAAATGAGTATAATGTATTATATAAAATAATGGGTACCTCTGTGAGAACAGGAGATACCTGTCCAAATAGAGGTCGAGTTGTGTAATTAAGGAAATCTTCGGTCCTTGAAGTTAGAGTACAAAACATAGATGCCTAAAGAAACATGGAAGTCTGGGAAACCACAATGTATTCAGTATTTCAAATGTAAATGTTAAAAGAAACTTTACAAAGAAATTAAAATTTTATGTTGAAGTACTCTTGAACTTAATCCCCAACACTAGACAACAGTGAGACAACAAGAAACAGTGACAACTGCTATAAATTGAGGAACGAAGAGAAAACAACCAAGTTAAATGGGTAACACTATGCACAGTCACTAAATAGAGTCTCAGACAATATGGTGTGCAATGCCATTCACATTGACTATGATATGCAGCGATAGGTACAGCTGCATGTCAGGTGGAGGAGAAAGAGAAACTTGGGCAGCATTCAGTGGAAAAAGTTGGTAATCCTTCATAAAGATTGGGTAGATGGGGGAAGGTGGGGTGGGTTTGAGGAGAGAAGGGACAGGAAACTGGAATTGTTATGTAAAATAAAAAAGGTTGTATTAAAAAATAAAATGAAATAAACTTAGTATCTGGATCATCAAAGAGATGAAAAAAATCAAAGGAGATCATGAAATTTCTAGTTTAGAGGAATGTGAAGATTATGCTTCAAATGTTTGATGATAGTTATGGATAAATGTCAATTGCATTACCATTTTACTTTTTACTTGCAAATTAGCAAGAAGAAGGCTCTAACTCTGAGTCCCTGAGATAAGAAAAAGCAGCTCCATGAAAGTGAGTAACTGTGACATTGTTGTATCTCCGGGCATCATTCAGCTCTCTGAGTAATGTATTCATCAATTAATTCTCAAATTTCAGTAGCATACTGCAAACTTTGTGAGTGTTTATTAATATCTGTGTGCTGGCTTGTTTACGAATCATTCATATTTGCCATGTAATCATTACTACAGAAATTCTTATACACAAAACATCTGTTAAGATATAAGATAGAAAAAATATATTTCTAATATGCCTTAGAAGTGTTCCCATTCTTTGTAGGACAATGCTGTAATCTCTGAGTCCTGTTCTGGATAGTGTGTGTTTGTCCAATTATTCCAAGTAACTCTGCTGTTTGAAGTCCAACATCTGTCTAACTTTAATTGTGTCATCTTTCCAATACTAGTCATACTAGCTCTGAAGTAGATTTGTATAATAGGGGTAAAAGGAAAGGTTTCTAGATGGCAGGGGCAATTTAAGCAGGGTTCTTCATTCATATTCAGTCTAGTGCTGGTGCTAGGTCAGAACAATCAGGCAAGAGAAAATAATAAAAGGTATTCAAATGGGAAACGTGAGAATCAGATTGTCACCGTGTAAAGGGGACATCATCTGATGTTTAGAAAACTCTTCGTACTCAACCAACATACTATTACAACTAGGAAATTCAGCAACATTGAGAAATTGGCCTTGAAGCATTGTGAGCCATGCTAGATATCAATAGAAAAAGATTTGAAAAGAAAATAAGAAAACCACCCTATTCACTGTAGCTAAAAATAAGTCTTTAGTGATAAATTTACTCAAAAGGTGAAGGACCTGTCCAATGAATTCCATAAAACACCAATGAAAGCAATTGAATTGGGCACCAAAAAAATGGGAAACAGTGAAAGTTCATAAATTTAAAAAATCTTGTTAAAATGTTAAAAGGATACAAATCACTCTATGGATTTAGTGCAGTCTTTCTCAAAGTGCTAATGGCATCCCTCACATTACTAAAAAAAAAATCCTGTAGTTTATGTAAGACACAAAATTTTTGAACAGAGAAAGAAAACAAAAAGAACAAAGCATGGAGTTTTATATCTCAAGACCTCAAAACATCCTACAATGCTACAGGAATCAGACCATGGTATTGATGTAAAACTGATACAAACCATAAGGAATAGAATAGATAATTAATGAAAAACCCACACGGTTAGAGTCAACTGTCTTTGGCAAAGGTGTCAGGGATATGCAATAGACGGGGGAGTCTCTTTAGTAAACAGCACTGTAAAATTGAATAGTTGTGTGCAGAAGAACAACATGAAACTTTCATTTCTGAGCACTACAAAATTCAGTTCTAATTGGACTAAGGCTGAATTCATTGAAAATGCTAAAGAAAACATATATGACACACAGCACCACACTTGTGCTGGCTATGTTTTATGTCCACACAGAGGTGAGTAATTGGGGAAGAAAGAACATTAACCTGGCTTCTTAGCAAATATGCAGCTATTAGGAGATAAGGGAATTACCAGAGTTGAAGAAAAATTCTTGTAGGACCCTGAAGGAGCAGTAATCAGGTAGCTTATGGTGTTATTAATGGAGGAAAAGACACCGGAATAGAAGTTTTTGTGAGTAGAGCAGGACCAAGGTGAGGAGAAGAGACATCTGTGGAGTTCAAATCAGGGTTAATTTGTCATCTGTTTCATGTCACAAAGACGATGGAAGAATGAATGAGGCAGGAACTATGTGGGTCATTGCTTCCAACTTATACCACTCACATCCCTTCATCTCAGTAGTGAAAAACTCTATTTATTTGTAAGACAATCTGCATATCTGAGGACTGAAATCGAAGAAAGCTGGCAAAAGGAAGGCTACTAACAATTAGCTTCTCGTTATAGTCAAGACAGAATTGTCTCTAGAGAAAGGCATGCCTGTTACAGGAAGCTGTTAAATTTAATTTTTTTCCATCCTGTGCATATTGTCTCTGGAAGACTTTCTACCCCTCTGAAAGGATGATGGATCATAAGTAGGTAATGAATTAGCAGTATGCACTTTTGGAAGCTGGGATAACTGCATTTGCTCTTAGACTGGTTTTATCTTCCTAGCCTTAGTGAAACTAAGATGTTTTCTTGAAGCATTTTAAAATTTGTCATGAAATGACAAAGCAAGGGACCTTAATAAAAAGGTTGGGCATTTTTCTCAAGCATATGATTTTGGGTAAAAAAAAAATTCTATTTGTAAATTAAAGTTGTATAGCACCTTGAGTTTTCTAGTGTTACTTAGGTATATAAATTATGCTAATTTTTATTGTAACTTCTGCTTTAGGTAAATGAATAAAGATAGTCATAGAAATTGAGTTTCTGAAAGCTACTAAATATCTCATAGGCCAGTAGTGAATAATTTTTCCACTCTTTTCTAAACAAACAAATAAAAATCAGGCATGATTCTCAAGATTTAATAATAAATAGCAGTGGTTTCTACGGGTCTGAGTTCCCAAATGAAAATAAAAAGCTCCTGATTTCAGTTCATTCCATTCAAGCTTTTCTGAACTCAGCGTTCTCTGTTGAGCATGGAAACTCAACATTATATCCTTTACCAATCGTAATAACATAAACAATAATAACAAGAGCAAAAAAGCTTTATATATATCATTAATATTTACTAAGCAATTAAACATATACCAGGCTAAATACTTTACCAAACTTAATAAAAATAAAAATGCCCAAGTCCATAGCTTATAAAACTTAAAAACAATCAAAATGTTTCTGGTCTTGTTTTTGTTTCAGGAGGGGAGGACATTGTTTTGTTATTTGGACTCAAATACTGTGATCCCCAGCTAAACCTCTGCAGATGATTTATTTGCTCTTTTGTTTTTAGATCTTCACTGAGCACGTATTAGACCCAAAGCATGTTGTTAGGCATTGTCTAGATACTAAAAGTTGATCCAAGTTCAGCTGTTGTCAGAGATTTGAAATCAGTGAGGGCTAATGACAGCAGAGCAGAAACAATTGGGGATTCTGGATTCAGAGCATCTGGATTTAAAGACTAGTTACTTAATCTTCTGGAAATGTACCCTTTGCAAGGCCTCATTGTTTTCATGATAATTACTACCACTTCGATTTCTTCCTGGATAAAATGGTGCAGCAATGGTTTCTAACTCATGGAGCTGTTGTGAGTGGTAAATTAAACAATCCAATTAAAGCACTTAGAGGTGTTCACAGGATAAATGCCTGCTTGCTATAACTGTTAGTGCTGCTACAGAAGAAAAGTGTATATTAAATTATTATATTACTAGATGGAATGGGCTAAACAGCCAGTGAAATGCAGGTGAAGTTCACAAAATAGATTTCATTTTTACTGGACAGAATCAGAAACTAGGACTTTTGAGGATGATGGTGCATAGGCTGAGTCCTGTTGAATAGTGTGCTTTAGTGATATAAAGACTATGGAGATGTCTTTAAATGTAATGACAACTTGAAATGCAATCACTGAGTCAGGAAACGATAGCATCACAATTAAGAAACAGAAATTTGTTGACAGAGGTTTTGTAGGTGGAGCCTGGTCACTCGTTCCCTGCTGCTTAGAGCTGAAATAACCACAAAGAAACTATATTAATTAAATCACTGCTTAGCCTATTAGCTCTAGCTTCTTTTACCACGAGGTTCATGTTTTACCAGCAAGCTTCCAGCATGTCTGTCTCCTGCAGTGACTACATAGCATCTCACTGACTCCACCTACTTTCTCCCAGCATTCAGTTTAGTTTTTCTGCCTAGCTCTATTCTGCCCTATCACAAGTCCAGAACAGTTTATTTAGTAACCAATAAAAGCAACACATATGCAGAAGTACTTTCAACACCATTTCCCATATTCTGTTTAAATAAAAAGAAAGGTTGTAACTTTAACATAGTAAAATTATATATAAAAAAGATGTCAAACAAGAATTACAGTTACAATATTTATATCTACTTAATCTTTTCACATAACCAAGGAAAACTATAAATACAACTATTTATTCCTAAGTGCATCAAAGACTCCAGAAGGATATAATATTACCTAAATTAACAAGTGCATTGTAAGCAACTTCCAAAACTCTAGAATTGACAGAAACATTTCACTTCCTGGCCAGTTACCCAAAGATCTTCTGTAAAATTGGGCTACCCCTATTTAGCCTACAGGCCCATAGTATCTTGCAGACTTTTCCATGAAGCAGGAAATTTCAGACAGTTCCACCTATCTTGGCAGTTTGTCAGTCACTTTCTTCTGTGTCTTGCAGAATGTCTAGCAGGCTCTTTTTGTTCTTTCATGAAGCAGGAACCCTAAAGGACTGTCTCACCTTTATGCAAGTTCAGCAGACATTTTCTATAGTTCTGTATGTCCAGTTCATACAGCATAACATCAAACAGTCCAAGCAAGAGCAATTTCTTGCCCAAATCATTAATAAACTCCATAAGGAGCCTCTTCAGTGCCCATCATTCTCTAGAAATAGATTGGTCCTGACAGGAATGGATGTGTCTCATTGTCATGAAAAGTACTAAGTTCTTAAAATATTTTAAATGCCATATTCTGAAGGTCTCTATAAGATTTGAAGAATACCTATGTAACTGAAATATATCTCTCTATATCTAGAAAACCTAACTAACATGACTACAAGCTTGACTATTATAGATTACTATTAAAATGTATTTCATAATGATATATTTTTAAATGAGCTGCACAACCACAATATTTTAATCAAGAGAAGAAAATCCATAAAACAAAATTGATCTTAAATTTCTGTCAATAAACCAAGATTCATACCAATGCAAAATATTCATCTCTATATCATATCCTTCTTTAAGTGTAAACAAACATTTATAAACAATTATTTAGGGAATTTGGGCATAGTTCTCTTCAAACTACTTCTTGCTTTTTATTGGACCAAATATTTCTAGGGTTTACAGAGTCCTCTGAGAGAGTGTTGTTCCATCAAGCCATATTAGTCTGGAAGGAATCCACAGGTTGACATCCTCTGTGGAAACAAAAGCAGAACCTTTTTTTTCCAAAGCAACATATCCTTACACCCAAATTTTGAAGTCAAGATACCTTTAAAGTATGCATGTTGATTTAGCTTAGCAGCCTATATAATGAAATGTCTCTCTGTACTTAGCTCATTCATAGTCTAAAAATCCAAAGAAAACACAATAATATACATAATCCAGACTCTCTGTGTATATTCTATCTTTATGTGGCTTATTTTTTACTCTACTAATTATTCTACAAGTTTAATATTTATTTTTATTTTTACTCCTTTAACCTATGACTGTCTATGCTCTGTCTCTAAAGATTTTGCTTTTCTTTTTAAATATTTTTTCTCCTCTCTCTCAAGCCTATGTAATTTTATCTAACACTGTAACCTATTTAACAGCCTTTTCCATCTGAATTTGTCTTCATTGCATATCTGTAATAATTTTCTGATGAGGAGTGTTTTTAACATGGTAAGCAGCTTTGTCACATTGACCCTGGATACTGGCTCCGCCTCTCTCAGACTTTCAATATGGTGGAGGTAGTTCACCGCCAGGTCTGGGTCTGCTGGGTGGGAGCTGTCCTCACCACCTCAACTCTGGGCACGCAGCACATAAACCCTTTTTATCTGAGCAAAAGGTAAATCTGCCATTCAATGCATTGTGAGGCCTGGAAATATCTTTTTGTATGGTGGCAGGAATCCACCATGCTCTCCTGCCTAGGCACACCTCACAGACCCAATCCCAAGCCTTCCTAGGTTAGGAGTGCTGAGCCCCTGCATAATCTCAGCAACATTCTTCCTGACCTCACGTGGGCACGTAAGCATCCAGACCCGAAATGAGTGGCAGGCATCAATCCCCCTTTCCACTATGATGGATCAAAAAAAACTCTTAAAGAACTCTTAAAGAAGCCATGTCTCTGCTTGTTGCCAGAAAACAGAGCAAGATGGTATGCTAAACTCTGTTTTGTTGTTGTTGTTTGCTTGTTTGTTGCGTGTGTGTATCTAGAATCCCTTTTCAAGTTCTCTCAGGTTTTTAAATGAATTTAGTTGACCACATTGGCACTAATTTTTGACAGAGGTTTCTGTCCCACCCAGTCCCATAGTCATTCAGTCCCAAAGAAACACATAGAAGCCTACATTAATTATAATTTGGTTGGCCTATTAGCTCAGGTTTTCTTATTAACTAACTCTTACATCTTACATTAACCCATAATTCTTGTCTGTGTTAGCCACGTGGCTTGGTACCTTTATCAGTGAGGCATTCTCATCTTGCTTGTCTGGGTGGCAACTACACGCTGAGACTTTTCTCTTTCCAGAATTCTCCTATTCTGGCTGCTCTGCCTATACTTCCTGCTTGGCTACTGACTAATCATCATTTTATTGAATCAATACAAGTGACACAAAGACCGTTGTACCACAGCAGAAATTCACCATATGTGGTTGTGGCACAGGAATATGCTTATGAAATTGCTGAGTCTCTAAATTGAAAGCTCATGTGAGGCAACTGCCTGAAATCTTTGAATTGGGTCCACTGGATATGACTGCACTTGCATAAGTAAATGTAATTGAAAGCAAGGACTAAAAGAATGCCATGGCATATCCATACCATCTCTGTGAAAAAGACAAATGCCTTGGAGGAACATTTTTGCCGCTTTTCATACGACCAAAGATTATAAGATGTAACACCATGTGTACTCCCTCTGTGTACTTTTACTTTTTTTTAAGCTAGCTATAAACATCAACTCATGGTTTTCCCTTGGTGTCCCCACTAAAATCATTGTAATAAATCATCTCCTTTGCCACAGAGTGCACTGATAATGGAAGCTTTGGAAGAAGCAACATGAGGCCATTTATTTAGGAATGACTTGACCTTGGTGTGTAGGCTAAGGTCATACAAAATGAACTTACTGATGGAGAGGAAGCTCAAAGGTGAGAAGTTAAAGGACCTTTAAAATGCATCTAGGGAGAGGGAGTCAAACGGGGAGGTGACACTTATTTTTACATATGTATGCAGTTACTTTTTTCTTATGTTTCCAGGTCAAAATGGGGTTTTGTAGTTGCTCTATGGCAAGTGATATGGCTACACACACACACACACACACACACACACACACCATGAATTAAAACAACAATGACAAAAGGCAGAAAAATATAAAAGTGGGAATACAAGAGGCAAGGTAGAACCCAAGGGACTATTCATACAAAGAAGTTACTTACATTTATACCCCCATAACATTGCCAAAATGAATCAAAATATTGACTTGCAAAGTTGGTGGTTGCTAGAGCCATAGGAAATACAATCAGTCCCGACAGTCAGATTCTGTAAACCAATTGCTAAGAAAATCATACTTTAGTGATTCAGAAAGATCAGAGAGATTTGTTTCTTGACAGCCCTTAATTAGGAAGGAAATGGTGATACAATTATATATTAATGGAGATTAAAAAGGAAAATTAAACACCAAGCTTGCAAGTGTATATCAAACTAGCTTTGTATTTTCAAGATTTTATTTATATTACACAAATCTGATCTGCAGGGAAGAACACTTTCTTCCTGCTCATCTTTTCCCTGATGTATCCTTGGACTATGAAATTACTTTTGTTTTCAATACTTGCTCTTAATATATACGAAAGTAGCCAATAAGAGTCTTCAGGATAAAGATAGCACACTAGTGATTTGTGGGTAGAGTACTTAACATGATTTTTAGTATTTAATATTTCAAAAAATCTTTGAAAATTAATGACTGTCTAGCTGAATATGATATTCTGTTTCTTATTAAAATAATTAATTTGAAGTCCCCTTTGCCCATTCTTGTACATATTCGCAATGGAAGAAAATATATATGTGAAGATTAAAATATATTTTGTTAGTAGAACCTCATTTGTTGTCAAGAAAAGGCATCAAACATGGCCCAACTTTGGTAAAATGTTTAAAATTTTAAATTGTATATTTTTTTTTATTTGAAAGACTGAACTAAACTGCAGGAAAAGAGTGATTTTTTTTTGTCACCTTCGAAGGTACCTAGCCAGGCTTGAGTGTGTCTGGTCTCCCAAACCTTGATTTTCTATTTCTTTGGTTAGTTTTATTCTTTTGCCATAGTAAGAAAAACACAGCCACCTATAGATATAGACCCAGTCATCTTCTTAAATTACATCTTCAAAGAGAAAGAGTACCTATTACATATCAAAAAATACCATGAAGAATGACTTTTCTGACCTCACAGGAATATTGTTTGAGAGGGTTTTGATGCTGTGTAAGGACTTTGAATTACATTTTATGAAAAAGAGTTTCTTGACTTTTAAAAAATGTGCTATGCACTCCTTTGGTAGTTTTGTGAATCCTATGGAGACCTTTTCAGACTGACATTTTTAAATGATATATAAAAAGACTACCAGGGTTCTAAAATAAGGCACTAACGCCGAACCCAAATATGCTTGAAAATATATTAAAATATTTTGAGATATTTGCACTGCAGGAAGATATAAAAATATCTGTGGTTTCCATTGTGATAAAGTTGGAGGTACTGCTCATGAGCCACAGTGTTTTGTCTGCATTTGTAGTTGAAGCATCTGCTTAAGTGCATTAAGGGTTGAGTGTGCCCTTTTTTTTTTCCCCTGCCCGTGCTCAAAGAAACCCAGAAATTTCTTCCTAACCAATTGAAGCATAATGAGAAAACTTGCTGCCCAAAATGGGGGCATTCAGAGCATTGGGGTGGATGTGATCCTAAAGACACTCCATTAGAATACTTCAGGGAATAAAATTTGGCATCAGAAAATATAGGATGGAATCCAAGAACAACAACTTCCCAGTATTTATGGATGCAACTTGTGTTCTTCACTTCTGTTCATATTATCCTTTCATCTGTTCAATGATTTTGAGGACGGAGCTAGAACTAAGTAGAAAGATGCATATTACAAAGCAATTTTAAGGTAAAAATCATCCATTTGGATGCTACCTTTCATGCCTCATAGTTTTCATATTGACATTTTTAATATAAATGTATGTCCTTACATCTATTTGCACAAGAAAATCTTTGGTTACCTTCTTGGAAGCAGTGCTAGACTACTGCAATTAAACCTTTCTTGGAAGGAGATGGAGGAAAATGATATTTCCTTTTCCTGTTAGCTTGGGGTTATAGGCATAAATGCTGTGACACCTTAGAAAGAGTGGGTTCTCATCGGAATGGCAGATGGGGCTGTCATGTTTCTTAAAATACCAGCAGCACAGGCAGGAAAGACTCTATTCTAAGTTTGGGATATAAGCTCAATCTTTTGGATATGGCAAGCTGTGCCTTCCAGCCTCCTGAAATGATTCCTGCTAGCGAAAATAACACTGAAGTCGCTAAAATTTTAGTTGATTTTGCATCCAACACCTGGCTCTTAGTGGAATTGTTTATACTCATGGGTATAATTTTAGATTTAAGCTTCATATTTTTCATACTACGCCAAATATTCTTGATTTTTCTAGCTGAATTTAAAATGTTTATGATTTACCCTCAGATTTCTTTTAGCTTTGGAGCTACTATAAATATAAATTTAATTTATAAATATACAAATGTTATACCAGCCTGTAGGGACCTTTCTTACTTGTTCTTTGTATTTCATGCTGAAACACATTTCTTAATCTTCCCTAATTTAATTTGTAGTTAACTATTGTCTTTTCATTTGCATTTAGCTATTTACTCATTCCATGGAGATATAATCAGTGATGTGAAATAGGTTGATAGTTTGCTTGCTTGGCTAATTTTTATTCATATATATTTTTTGGTTGTTGTTGCTTTGGAATAGGATAGAAGACAATCCAGAAAGATGTACTGTCCAAGCCCATCCTTCCTTTGCAAAGTTTCAAAATGATTTACTACTCAAGACTTTTCTTTCCATTGATTTTGTAGAGTCCCAAGGCATAATGACAAATACATAAAGAATATTACACAAACTATCTGAGACTCTTTCACACTTTTCTCTTCTTCATCTTTCTTGCCCTTTTTTTTCTTTTTTTTTCTTTAGTGTGAGTCTAATTAGCTTAGTAGGAAGTCATTAAATATCTTTAAGGAAGCAATTTCAGTTACAGATAGAGCTATCTCTTTCATGGTCCTTGTGTTGACATTGGAGTGGAACAGCCCATCAGATGCTAGCTGATTACAGAATGAAGGAGAATGCAGACAGACTGGTGCTGCATCCTGTGCTTGTATTGTGTGGGACTTTACCATGCCTGTCACTAGTACCTTTTAGTGAGAAATGGCTCACTTTCCTTCTGCTTTCTCAACTCCATGCACGTTCCTTTTAACCAGTTCTAGCCTTAAGCCTACAACTGATGTAAAGACAGGAAAAAGAAAGAAAGATTCTCAAAGCAATATGTGATCCGATGAAGATTAAAAAACATACTTAATACAAATATGTTTAACATTGGGTATTGCCTTTAAACCTTTCTTGACAAGGGTGAGCTAAAACCCTTTCCTGAAAGCATCATATAAGATAATAAGATGACTAAATAGTTGTAACTGCAGGTCATGTTACATAACATAAAATTTATATTAGAGAATTTCTATGATTTGGTTATAATTATATATCATTTCAAAATTACACTTAGAAATGAATAATCTTAGAATTATTGACCTTCAAAAATGTGGTTAAATTCCAAATAATTGATCCATGCTGACACAGTAAGTAAAAAGAATGAAGATTGTTAATCTTACACTATTTGGAAAAGAAAGTCCATTATGAAATTTAAGAGTCTGAGAAGTACCCCTTATTCATCTGTCTATACACTATTTTCACTGTATATTGACTATATAAATTATAACTCTATATATTTCATTAATGTTGATGAACTTCTATATTACAAAAATCAATATTATTAAAATTATTATTTTAATAATATTAAAATTTAGTGCATGTCTAATCCATTTTGGAATTTTACAATGGAGTTTTAAATATCCTGTTTTATTTTGTCTTTATAATTATCTGATCTATTTCTCTTTAAAATATTTTATTAGGTATTATTTTATTTTTACATATTAAAAATAAGCCCTAGCTTCATCTTTATTCTCATTTGACTTGGTGAATTGCAGCCCAAACCCATTTGATCTCTTTCTATCTTTTCTACTACCATAATAGAAGAGTCACAAAGTAGTTTGTATACAAGAATTTATTAGTGAGAAAATGTATAAATCGTTGTCATCATGGCCGGAGCACAGAATTGTTTATCAAATGTATTCTTTTTTTTGTAAGGGAGCCTAAGAAGAGAGCTGTGGATTCAGTATTCCTTGAGGGCAGTAAGGACTAGGGAGGGAGAGGTAAAGATTGCCTTGTAATAGACATTCTCCACAAAGGGTAGAGTAGAAGAAACTGATTCCTAAATTAGGAGAGCATCATATTTCCCCCCAAGAAATAAAGATGCAGCTAAACAATATTGTAACAAGTTATACATCCTATTTCCATTTATGTCAATCAATTTGTTGTGACAAATATGATCACAACTGCTACAGACCATTGATACTAGATATGGAATTATATGCATTTAGAAGTGACATGGGAAAATGAAGGCTTTGACAACAAAATTTGGTAATTTTCCTGCCAATTTACTTCGTTAATATATGAACACTACTTAGACTGATCTGAGTTCTTTGTGGTATAATAGAGTGATACACAGGAGACATGCGTATGGAAGAATAGAATAAGTGACTTGATATAATTTAATGTCATATCTTATTTTTCTTTCTTATTTATACATTCTTTGAAAGTTTCATGCATGTATATGATGTTTCTTAGTCATATACACAGCACATTCTCTGCTCCAAACTCTGTCCAGGAGGCTCCATCACATCTCCCAACTTCATGTTCTCCCTTTAAAATTATTTATTGGTCTATGTATTTAATCTACTGAGAGCATTTAGTATTGCTCATATACATGTGGATATAGAGTCATTCACAAGGATATGGAAAATATACCAGTGATCACAACTCAGGAGAAAAGAAAGAAAAGAAAAGTGACTCTCCTCCTAGCAACCATCAATTGCCAAAATCTCCTCAGAGAGACAGGGGACATCAGGAGCCCCTCTGCTCTCCACAGTGGAACCCTTAACTGGCTTGATATTGCACAGGTCTTCTGAGGAAGGGAAATCACAATTGCTATTGGTCTTACTCCTTTTCACCTATTTGTGGCATCGTTCTTGACCCACTAGAGAACTTTACACTTCTCACTTCCAAAATTGAATTTAGATATACTGAATCCCAAGCATGTAAACCTTTTGTTAGAGCATAGAACCAATCTCACTAAATATAAGCTGCAGATGTTACCAAAGAACTATAGGATCAGTGAAAAGCAGGTCCAAAAGGTGTTAGGAAGCCATAACACTTTCTAGAGGAAGTAGTCCTGATAAACAGAAGGAGATGCAGTTGTTGGTTTTATGCATTAAAGTGAAGAAAATAAGTGTGTAATTCATGAGATTGATTTCATTCCCTTTCAGTGTTTGTTTGTGCCACTGAGTGAATTATAATGTGAAGCTAGTTTACCTTAGGGAGGTCCAAGACTGCATAAGGTAAATTACAAAACACACTGAAGTGACAGTTGAAAGGAGGGGTAGATAGCAGGACGAATTATCACTGTTAGCCTGAAGCCAAGCCAGCTAGCATTGTGGCTTATTTCATTTCTAAGTTTCTTCCCACAAAGACAGCCTGGAGGGGAAGCCCTAAAACTGAAAAGGGTGACTCTCGGCAAGGTGCAAAGTGGACAGAATGAACAGAGTTCTCTTGTGCGATACTCTCAGGGATGAGCCTATGAGGGGAGCACCAACTGATGCCTATTTGCATTGTCATGCATTGGAACGTACAATAGTTGATTGTTTTTCCCTTTCTTCTCGGTAGCCTTGGTGTAAGACATGTTCCTGTTCCATATATGTCTTTAAGCAGAGCCAGCTTTCTATTTAGTAAATCACTTAATTTACCCATGAAGTTTCACAACTCTAATGTTGAAGATTGTAAGTGTGGGCCATTTTGAAGAATGAAAGCTAACTCAAAGTGCTTCAAGTATTTCAAAAGAAAGTCAGTATTTAACAAGTGTGCATAAGTATTCAGTAAATTAAAAAGTGTCAAAAATATTGATTCTGTTTGTTTTAAAAGTTCAAGTGGACACAGCTAATAGCCAAAGTACAATTATTGACAGAAGGATTTCTTATTTATTTGAGTTAAAGGAATGAATTACACTGTATTCTTAATTCTTTGTAAAGTACCTTTCCTTGTTGGTTCAGTCCAAAAATATTCTTTCCATGTTTATGAAATGAATACATAATACATTAGTAACAGGAAACAATTTAGGGTGAAATAATTAAAATAAATAATTGTTTTCATAAATCCCTGACCAGAAGGGTTTAAAAATATCTAGAAGGCATTGCATTTTGTGTCATATAGTGAATAGTGATTAACAAAATGACTTAATTAAAGCTTTGGCTTAAATTGTGTATCAAAGACAGAGCTTTAAGGCACATTTCTGCTTCTTCTCTTTTACTGGACATGTGCTCTCCCATGATCCTCCCTGAGTTCTGAGAGTACTCCTTAGTGGTTAATCTTTGCACTCTTTCTAGAAGTACTTTTTTCAAATGTTACCTTCTGCGTCCTTGGAAAATACCTCTTTAAAACAATGGATAATTCTGATTAGGATGTTATAAACATCTGGAATTTTTTTTTGCTTGTTTTATTTTCTTTGGTTAGTGAGTTACATAGACTCCCAAACATTGCAGGATTTTGACAAAGCTCTTAGTTACCCTCTGGAACTTGACAGCAAAGCCTCACTATCACCGAACACTTGAGTAATACAACATGGAGAACTCAACTTGATACTCACCTAGGAGCATCGTTCCTAAAAACTAGCTTTTATAGTTCTGGAAGGAGTCATGTAAGCTACCAGAGGAGAAAATAATCATTATCACACTGTTCTGTGAACCCTGAAAGATACAAATTTGACTGGCATGACAAAATATATGCACTGGGACAATGGTGGCATTAATGTTATGAGACTAGTTAACCACTTTCCATATGTAAGACCTGTTCCACGAAGTGGAACCTATACTTGACACTGTTAATAGGGCCAAGAGCCTAAGGCTAGATTGATCACAGACTGTAGGGGAGAAATTAATACTTTTATTATGCCAAGTGGACAAGTATTAAAATGACTCCTGATGTTGTATCACTATGCCCATAGATCAGTGCATCTCTAAACCATGTTCAGAAAAGTTTCTTCTTGCAGCAGATGACAGACAATGCAGAGAACCTTCACTAGTCAGCATGCAGAGAAAAGAGACTGTGGAGTGTTCTGCCCTACATGGGAAACACTTATTATACTCCTAACCTGCAAGCTTCAGTAATCTTCATGGAAGAGGGCCTAGAAAGTGTAAGAGTTGGTAACAGTGAGTAACTGCAAGGAACAATATTTTCTGTGCACAGTGGGGTAATTGCCCATATAAACTCGGTGCTTGTGGCAGCGCAAATAAATACCTGTAAAAACTCAAGCCTGACAAAATACCAGCATGGGGGGGGGAGTTGTTTATAAAGCCCCACCATTAGCTCAGGAGCTATTTGCATTTGATAGTCCTGGAAGAGCTTTAATGATTTAATCCTTGATAGACTGAGAACACACCAGGGTGTGTCCCGCTCCATAGCGTACTTGAGCAACACAAACTGGACTTGATGTTATAAAAATAAAAGGGAGAGAGGAGAAGGCAGAGAAGTTAGACATAGAAGAATTTGGGAAGGGAGATTTAATACAATAGAAATCATTTGAAATTCCCAAGTAATTAATAAAATATTATTTTTAAAGAAAAATTTTTTGTTTGAAATAAATGTTGGAAAGATTGTAGCATTAGTTTGGGTAGAGTGGATGGAGAAAACTAGTATTTATGAAACTTAGTGTTATACTAGATTTGGCAGAAGTCACAGAGCCCTTACAAATTTACAATATGTTATAAAGGATGCATCACTGCTGGTATTTGTGTAAAACTGGTATGGTGTGTACCGGATGAATCAAATAAATGGGTAGACTATCAAGAAACCAAATAGAAAGATATTATGGCAAGCCTGAATTAAGTGATAAGCAATGCAATTCTTCAATATGATTCAGAAAGGAGAGAAAATTTTGCTAAGACTTGTAGAATAAATGGTGCCAAAAAGGTTAAACTGACTAACACCATGGCTTGCTATCTGTGAAGCTGCTGCTGAGCGCGATAGCAAAGTTCCTAAAAGGAATTGATAAAGATGAATGGACACTCTCACTTCTCTGTCACACAGCTGAGCCCACATTGCCATGCAATTTCTCAACCATAGAGTGTGATTTATGCCAGAATGGGGAAATAAAAAACAAGGTGATTATAAGATGTCGGGGCAGTATTTGTGGTACAAGGACATAATGTCACGATGTTTGAGCAAATGATGCCATTTCTATACGATGACAAGATGAATGGTTCTGCTATGCTTCCATCTCATGAGAGATTCAAGAGATTACAGAATAGTTTTTCAGGGTATATTCTCTCCCCTCAAAACTGAGTTTTACCTCGTTTTACTTTGTAAGTATAGTATACTTTACCTTTCTATTAATCTAATCAGTAGAGAATTACAGGAAAGGAAAGTTTATAATTAATTTGAAACATATTTATATTAATCAATACACTTTGTCTTTAAAATACCTTGAAGCAATTTCAATGGAAATTATCTCTGCTTACCATTTTCTTTTGGATACGAATGTCATGTGACTAATTTTTACCAATAAAGCCCACGTAAAAAGTTAAGTGTATAAATTCTAACCAAAACATTTAATAGTAAGTCCTTCATCTTTCTCTTTCTTGTTGGTGATAACTACGGGATGTGTGTTTAATCAGACTGGATCCTTGAATCACTGATTCAAGAGAAGAGCTTCCAGGGAGAGTTGGCTGATCCAAATTGAATTATGAATGAGAAACACGTTTTTATTCTCTTAAGTCACTCAGATGTGTGGCTTACCTTTTACCACAATGTTGCTCATGCATCCTGCCTAATATTATAAGTTACTAGGCATTTGTCCTGAATGTCTTTTATATTATAGAAGTGATTTGTAATAATTGCACAACATGGCCCCATTAAATGTAAAAAGTTATTTATAAAAATTCTGAGGAGTTGGATAAATTAAATAGCTGGAACTAAAATTCATGGAATATTATTCTCTCATTTCACAACTGCTAACTATTTTAAAACTATAGAGTAATAGTCTAAATATTTTAATTCTCATATCATAGTTTACTAATCCATAGATGGTGCTTTTTGTTGTTTAAATAATATTTTAGAATGATATCACTGGTTTTACAACATATTTCCCCATATCCAACAATGGGAAATAAGCTTCAAAGTATTTGTTTTGCCCTTCCTCCTTTATAATGTTTTCAGTATTTGCAGGAATAGATCATGAATTATAAGCAAGAGCTCCACTTATCATTAAGCTGCTGCTCTGGTACCCTGGAAGCCTGCATCCTGAAGGGCCTTTGCTGGGTTTCTTTTCCCAAGGCAATAGGTTCCTAGACTTTCATACGGAGGATTGCAGTGACAGAGTAACTATGTGTTGAGATTTGGATCTTGAGTGTCTCCAAGAGGCTATGTATAAAGGTTTGGCAGTTTAGTATGATTTGGTGATGGTGGGGACTTTACAACACAGAGCCTGTTGGAAAGTCCTTACGTCTTTGGAACAGTGACTTGTGTAGCTGAAAGTCTTTTCTCTGTCCCAATCAAGTCCCATTGAACCGGTTTCTCTCCCGCCCACTAGCCCCCACAACTGAATAATCATTCAGAGGCTTAATATTAATTAATATTGGTTGGTCAATGACTCTAGCTTCTTATCGACTAACTCTTACATTTAAATGAACTCATTTCTAATAATCTGTGTATTGCCACATGCATGCCCCATTGACGTGCTGGTTGGTAATGCTCTGGCATCTTACTCCTGCAGTTGCTCCCAACTCCATCTGCTTTCTCCCTGTATCTCTGCTCGATTTCCCACCCAGCTCTATGCTGCCCTGCAATGGGCAACAAAAGATTCTTTATTACCCAATTCTAATAAAACATATCCATAGCATACAGAGGGGCATCCCACATTGATTGTTAGACCCTAGTGTCTTTTTCCTTCTCTTTACATCCCACCCACGAACAGAATGTTGTCTTCATTGCCAGTCCCATAGCATATTGTTTTGCCACTGCCCTGCAAATGACAACCCACTAAAACAAACCTTTTTATTTTTTGAAGTACTGCCATATGTTGGTTATTATAAGGAAAAATCAGTTAACATGAGATCAAAATTTAGATTTTTGAGGCTTCTCATATTAAACACCAGTTACCATTAAACAGACTAGGAGCACTGAAATTCTTACAGTGTTTGCTATTAACATGGTTAAAGTTAGCCCTGTTATTTTGCTTCATGGTGTATGGTCACACATATCCAGTGATTCTATTACATAGAGCATGTGTCACATAAGTGACCTGGTTAATGGATATCTCAGTTCTTAACAGAAACACAAGGAACGAACAAAGCACCAATAATACAGAGCAACTGAATTTGGTTTCACCAATTCCATATTTACTACTTACTAATCTCACTACAGCTTCTCCCTTTTAAAGAATATCTTAAGTCTTTAATGAAATTCTCTTCATTGATTTATCAATGGAGCTGAGATTTGAAGGAATAAAGAGGAATTCATTTACATCTTTGGGAACAGATTTCTGAACACAGGTAAACACTGAGCTGACGAAAACTAGACTGAATAAATATAAATACCAATTAAATGTTCAGAGTGGGTTTCAATAATAGATAATCCTCTATGAATACTTACCCTGGAACAAACAATATGTTAATCACTTTATATTCAATGTTTTCCTATCTTCCTATAATCCCAGAAGTAACTATTACTATATGTATTCTGCCCTAATTGTCATCAGAGAACCTTCATCCAATAACTGATGGAAGCAGATGCAGAGATCCATAGCCAAGTACTGTCCTAGCTCAGGGAGTCCTGTTGAAGAGAGGGAAGAGGGATTGTATAAACCAGGGGGGTCTAGGTCATGATGAGGAATCCCAAAGAGAGACAGCTGACCTGAGCTCATGGGAGCTCATGGACTATAGAACAACAGCTAGGGAGCCTGCATAGGATCAACCTAGGCCCTTTGCATGTGTGTGACAGTTGTGTAGCTTAGTCTGTTTGTGGTGTTCCTCAAAGTGTGATCAGGATCTGTCCCTGGCACTTGAGTTGGCTTTGGGGAACCTATTCCCAAATTCTGGGTTGCCTCACCAAACTTTAATGCAGGGTGTAGCTTGGTGAAGCCTCAAAAAGATGTGCTATGCTTTGTTGATGCCCATGGAAGGACTGCCCCTTTCTGAACAGAGACAGAGGAAGAGTCGATGGCAACCAAAGGGGAGGCAGTGGAAGGGAATGGGACAAGAGGAGGGAGGGGAAACTGCTATTGGGATATAAAATAAATGAAAAAAATAGTAAAAAAAAAAAGTCTGTCAGAGAGCAGAGCATGGTGGCATAATCCCTGACATGCTAGCCCTTGGATAGACCAGTTGGGATGCTCAAGAATTCAATGTCATTTTCTGTTCCATGGTGTGGGAGGTCCTTCTGTCTATGTGTTGCTTTTATTGGTTAATGAATAAAGAAGTGGCTTGGCCTATAGCATGGGCGGAGGAAGTCACAGTCAGAGGGACACCATGGAGCCACCGCTGGAGACAGACGTGCTGAAACTTTGCTGGTGGGCCACGACCTCGTGGTGATGCACAGATTAATAGAAATGGGTTAAATTAAGATGTAAGAGTCAGCCAATAAGAAGTTAGAGCTAATGGGCCAAGCAGTGTTTTAATTAATAAAGTTTCTGTGTGAGTATTCCTGGTCTAAGGTAGCCAGGTGGCTGGTAAGAGCAAGGGGTCTCCTCCTACAGTTCCATAGCAGGTTCTGTGGTAAGCCTCAGTTCACGAGACCCTGTTTTCAAAATAAACAGAGAAAAGCAACAAGAAATGTAGGTAAAATGAAGAAAACCATCCTTACGTACTTAACTTGGTCATGAGCTATCATGAATAACCACCTCTGCCTTTCATGGTGATTATAATTTATACAGATGCATAGAATTTTGGGGAAAATATCACGAACAAAGAGTTGGAGAATGTACATATAAAGTGAGATAAGAGGTGTGTTAATGAAACCTACATAAAGTTTTGTTGGAAAGGTAGAAAAATTCACATGCCTAATAAAAACAAAGTATACTTGGGATGGCTTCTGCTTAGTGACTTATAACAACAGCAGCAATTTATTAAAATAATAAATCTTGTTGTACTTATATGTTTTTTTTGTTTGTTTGTTTCAAGAGGTATCAGAGAACTACATGATAATCTAGAGGCTTTAGACTCTGGACCGTCCAAGCTAACTAACTATTCGACAGATGGGGCTGGTTGTCAGCTAGTAGATCAGCTGGGATATTGACTAGAGTGTATTTGTTATCTTCCACATGGTCTCTCCATATGGCCTGGACTTCCTACAGAATGGTTTTTGGAATCAATGGAAACTCTGTGAAAATAGAAGCTGTTGATATCATATACATTGATAATGCTTCAATTCCCATTGAATGTGACTGGTCAGAGCAGATCACAGGACTAACCTAGTTTCCAGTAGGGGCAAATGGACTCGTCCCTTTATTGAAAGAGTGTTAGAGGTTTTGTGGATACTTTTAATCTTGCTCAGTGGCAAGATGTGAAGACAGACAAGACTGAAATTAAAAATGCAGGAGAGTGATCTTGCAGACTACAGATTTTTATTTCCTACATTTTCTTGAGCTTAGATATTTAAGAAACAGTAAATGTTTAAGCTACTGAGAATCTATGTATGAGTTCAATTTTCACCATTGTTCAACTCTTTAGGATCTTTGATGTAGGAGGTGTCAACATATACAGAATATATGGGTAATCTAGGAAATGTCAAGAGCTACATTAGCAGAAAAATATCTTCAATGAATCCTTATGTAAATACAGAGGAAATGAAGTAGAACAGTATTTGATGAAATTCAGAAGCCTTTCTCTTCTTTCATGAGGTTGACCAGTGATTCATAAAGTGAAATATTTAAAAGGTATTTTTTATAAAAAAAGATAGAGAATCTTAGGATTTTTATGAATATATATGAATCTGTCTTTCTTGAAGATATAACATCACTTTGTGTATTATAATAGGCATAATATATTCAACAAATGTGATATTTGTGCACACTGCATGAATAAATGAGTCTATGTTTATTTGTAAGTGTTCAAAATGTTTCTCAATAATTGAAAATGATGTGATCATTAGTGGTTATAGATCATTGGTCAAAAAATAAACATATTCAATTTAACATCAAGGCTATCATTCACTCATGGAAGTAATTCTTTTTTATATAGTGAATGGTTATCATTGAGGTAAAAAACAAACAAGCCCTGCAAGTCAATAAGGCAGAAATTTTCTTTTCCAACTCTAAGGTGAAATAAAGATTGTATTCATCAGTTTTAATATAAAAAATAAATGTTTTAAGGAGTGTGTGCCAATGTTTAGTATCAAAAAGAAATTATCATATAACAAAGATTATAATGTCTGTATTTGTGTGACATGTTTGTTTGTATTTACATGCAGTATTTTCAGGAAAATTGACACTATATTTGATACTATAGCAAAATGTTCAATCAATAGCTTTTGGTTTCTAAAATTAGTTACTAATAACTTGCTTGACTTGATTTTTGCTGAGTCGTAATCCTACAAGCAGGTCCTGTTTTACACAAAGCTGCTTAGAAGGAGGTATTCTTTAAATTTCCCAATGCCATCTCCAAGTCCTTCCCTGTTTGGCTCAGTTGTGGGTACTGGTGCTCTTTAGAAAGTGGCTGTGTTTGCTACAGAGGCTCCTCGTTTCTTTGAGAGCACGGTGTTTACTCCTATTTCTTGACTGGCCTCTGGAAGATCACTTTCTGTCTTTGTCTTTACATTCCTCACATTGTGAAAACCCAAGTTTGTAAAACATAAATTTCTAAAATGTTTTTGGATTTTACAATAAAGTATTTTTCTCTATAACTTTTCTCTTTTAAAAGGTACCATTAAAAAGGTAGATGCTTAGGCTGGAGATGCCCAGTGGGTAAAATGCCCAGATAAAAGCTGGCCATAGTGACATGCATTTGTAGTACTGTGATGTGTTAGTGGAGACAGGCACATCATGGGAACTAGCTGGCCAGCCAGTCTAAATGAAATAATGAACTACAGAATCAATGAGAGACTGCATGTCACACATAAGGAAGAAAGAGTGATCGAGGAGGAAAAGGTCGTGATTTGAACGAGAACGGCCTTCATAAACTCTAATGTTTGAATGCTTGATCCCCAGTTGGTGGAACGATTTGGGAAGGATAAGAAGATATGAACTTGTTGGAGCAGATGTGGCCCAAGGGACAGCCTTTGGCGTTTCAAATGCTGATATCATTCCCAGTTTTTCTCTATGCCTCCTGCTTGTGAATGAGATCTGAGCTCTCAGCTCCTCTTCAGCACCATGTCTGCTATGATGATCACTGACTTTAGAACACCAGAACCATGAAGCCCAAATTAACCATTTTCTTTATAATTTGCCTTGGTAAATTGAAAAAAAAAATAACTAAGAAAACACCTAATATTGACTTCCAACTTCCACATGCATACAGGCACACACACACACACACANGTGAGCCACCATGTGATTGCTGGGAATTGAACTCAGAACCTTTGGAAGAGCAGGGAATGCTCTTAAGCTCTGAGCCATCTCTCCAGCCCCCTGTCCTGACCATTTTGAAAGGCTACTATTCGAAAGGTAGATCTGGAAGACAGTGCACCTCTGCTGCACAGAGTTGTCTGTGCTCATGTGAGACGGGGAAAATGGCACTGCTGACAACAAGTAGCATTGAACTGTGACTTAGAGATGCTATAGTGTCTTAGGATAAGAACAGAAGTCAGACTCAAAAAGCCTATTATGCATCATATTGAATATATTTTATTAAATATAAGCAGAAAAAGAATGAAAAATTAGACAGGAGCTAGGGAAAGTCAGGTAAACTCTAGCAGGTCAGGGTGTTCAATAACAATTATTGGTGACTTTACAGGTGGTAAATGAGAGAAGATTGCGTTAATGGTATTGGAAGGGACATCTTTGAGGGATCAAAGGGAAGGTCCAGATGAGGAAGGACATATTTCACCTCATCATGCAGGCTTGAGAAAAAAAGATGGAGTAGGTAGTCTCATTTTGAAGCCAGTTCTAAGAAAGTTCCTTCCAGAAAAGAGATGTTCAAATAAATGTTGCTACTGAATGGATCCTCCATAAATGCATCAATATTCCCCTAACAAGACCTGAGATCTTTGTACAAATGTTGGGTCAAGCTAAGTGGCTGCTTTCATTGTTAAGAGGCCTAAGCAACACTTCCAAAAGTTTCCAGATTAGAGAACAGACTCTAAGAGGCCCTCTTTAGGAGCCAAGTCATGTTTAATAACATAAGTGCAGCACAGTGAGCATCCTTAACAATAGTAAGTTACATGTGTCACAGCTTTTAGATGGGAGGGATTAAATGTTCTCACTATGAAGAAGTGAGGATATAGTTAGACATCTGCTAATTGGTCCAGCTTGATCGTGTATTCCTTCAATGAAGTACTGCTTTTAACTTGTGAACAGATTAAATTATTGTTTATAAAGTAATACATATTTCCTTAAATTGAACAAATTTTACCTATAGCAGTTATAATCCTTTGTGATAATACTACTAAATAGCAGACCATTTTGAATCCCTTGGGGAAAGATAGGATAATGATAGACATTTTTTGAATTTACTTATACTACATAATCTGTTTTGTCTCATATACGTTGCATGAAAGTACAATGAGGAAGCATCATTATTTCTGTTCCCAGTTTAGAAGTGAGGAAGTCATCATAGTGAACTTGTGATTTTTATGAAACAATATTATAAACGTCATGAATATTAACCATTACAAAAAACAAACCTTACTTATACCACTAGATGATGACTCCCTTGGTGAACTAAGGAACACATAAACTTAAGTTCCCCAATATTTTCAAATAGGATTTTATTTTTATTCTTTAGTTCAGAATCATCATATTCTAATTCTTCTTCCACCTATGATGTGCTTTCACACACTCTGTGCTCTCCCTGGGAATTACACGCTCGAAGCTTTGGAGCAAGACAGTACCTCTGTTATATAAAGAAGGAGGTAAACTGAATTAAGATAACTATGGTTCCTGGGTATTTATTTGCACATTGGGCATATATGTTTATTGTATGTGCATGCGTGTGCTTAGTGTGGAGAGTAATCTTGGTTGTCAAGCTTAGGAACACCACCCACTGTTTCTGAGATAGCATTTCTGATTGGTCTGGAGTTCACTGATTAGGCAAGATGAGCTGGCAACCAAACATGATAAATCCCCCTGTATCTGCCACCTCAGTGTGGGATGGCAGATCTGTATCACCGATGAGTGTTTTTCCTAAGTGCTAGACACTGAGCTCAAGCTTGCAAGGTTTTACGTCTTGAACATTCACTCAGCTCTGGTTGGAATGCCTTAATGTAATTGACACATCTTTCTAGAAAGGTTTAAAATATTTCCAAGTTTCGGTGGCACTATATTTTAAGACTCTTTTAGCTGGAACGGTTTTAAATTCAGAATAGCATTTTAAAAGACCTTTGTCTCAGGTATGAGACATTTAGCAGTTTGTTACTAACACTTGTCAAAGCTAAGAACTCATTCCCCACAGCACTGGGCAACATTTAGTATATGTTTGTTGTATATGAAATCCTTTTCTAAGCACCCAGCATGTGCACATTGACTTACTGTATCTGGATGAGAGCTTCTAGGTTTTATGATTGTGGTTTTTAGACATAAAACCCAAGACAGAAAACTGAGATAATCTTCCCAAGATCTTAACTAGAAATTTTAAGTCAGGCTGGAGTAAAAAACAACCTATATGACCGCACATGAACAGGGAGAAGGTTTTTATTGCTCATATGGGAGAATATCAGGAGGCATCTGGAAGAGTCCAGAGCAGTCATGGATAGAGCAGACTGGCAATTGTCAGGTCTATCTCTCAGGAGCCGAAAAGATTGTCAAAGAGAACAGCAGAGCCAGGATCAAGGGTAGGGAGAGAATATCAGTGAGAGACAATAGCAAAAAGGCGGGATAGTGCCAACTGGGGGTCATATTGTGGAGGGAGTAGAGCTACTTCGCAGGAACAGCCTGGAACCTAGCCTGGCATTTGGATCTGTTGGAGGCTCATTTGAGATAATAGAAAACTAGATGTTCTTTCTAGACAGACAATGGGGGATGTCGAAATGATAAGATTAATGGCTTTTCCTGCAAGCAGAGCTCATTTTATGGGGTTCTGAGGAATTCTGAGTGTTTACCAGCTCAGTGTCTGAGCTGACCACAAACTGATATCTTAGGTCAAGTCAGTGGGCATGCTCTTTAGTTGTTTCCTTTTTTTTTTAATTAACAGAAGTTTCTGTAGTTCAAGTATAAACCAAGATAGTCTCTGCCACCCCCAGTCCAGTTACTTACCTCTCAGTTATAAATACTAAGTAACAAATCAACACACTGAAGTGAAGTGTCATCAGTTAATTATTCGGTGGTTCTGGTACAGTCCCTTAGAGTGAGGTAAGTTTGTTTGAAATGTCACACTCTGTTTGGGATGTCCTGACAAGGTTTGTAAATGAAAGGAGTGTATATTTGTTTATTTTTCTCTACTTTGTTGAAAGGCAATGTAAAGGAGTTAGTAGTTCATTTAAAGATTAGGTCATAGAAAGATGAAGCAAATCTGTTCAGTCTGACCCAATTTTGCCTAGGCTGAAAGGCTGCTAGCCAAGGGCTAATCCTCTCTAGTTGGAATAGTTAGTATTACAATTTCCTCCAGGGTTCCTACTGCTGCACTGGGCCAAAGTAGAAAATTGGTACCGAAACAATGAGTTTATTCAAATTCCTTTGACTTAATTTAGAAGAAGAAATTGCTGTGCTTTTTGAAGAATGACACAGAGTACTCAGTCATTTTCCTGAAGAGGGGTGGGCTCTACACTTATTTCTGTAAATAAACTTTAATTAAAAGATAGCCATCTTCATCTATGTGTGAGCTCTGGTTTTATTTTGTATCCGGCGAACTGATTGTGAAAGAGACTCAAAATAGGGAAATCATCAAATATATGCACTCTGTGTCTCCTAACATTAAAAGCTTGCTGCTGAGCCTTCAGTGCTATGGATCACTGTCTATGTACCTAGAGCCATCTATTCAGTGTGGGCTTTGCAGACCTGCCACCTACCACAGGAGGCAGTTGCTCATGGTGCTCCTCCTCCCACCTCCCATCTCTGTTTTCTCTTCTACAACGTAGGGTGGTAACAATAGTTACCTAAAATTTCTCTGAGTGAAAAGGCTTGAAACATCGTCATCCATGATATCGAATCACGTAAAGTGATCGCTCAGCATTTTCACCATTATTTCGGTCTCGGTGCTTACCCAATCTATAATCGTGACAGGGAAACAAAGTAATTCTTGCTCCTATTAGCAAGCATATCAGAGCCAATTATTGCTTGTGTTGTTGCTCATAAATTATTGAATCATAACTCTCCTGGACTTCCACCTGTCCCTTTGCAGGGAAAAACCATGGTATTCATAACCAACACACATTATTTTTCACTGTTTTATAATTAGTAACTCCTTCAGATGAATGAATTCATTGATAAATTTCTTAAGCATGACCATGGGAGTTTTTTTCTTTCCAGTGAGAAAAATAGTGGTATATGTATATGGCTAATGCATATTTGCATATGTACATATTCATAGGTAGGTGATGTAAGGGCAAGAGGGAAATTTAGCCTCCGGGCCAAAGAGTAGGATACAAGCACAGAGGTTCCGCTGAGCTGTCGGTGACTTTCAGAGGGGCGGCTAATGGGATAATGATGGTTGCTGACACACAACAGAAGATGAGCTATTTTTAGGCAACAGGAATTGGACACCAGAGATGGTCCAACTGCACTTCATCTTAAGGAAATCTGAAAAGTGTCTACACTGCTTCCTCACATCCTGTCATAAATGTGTAAGATGCCAGGGTCCTGGAGAAGATCCATAGAGAACACCTCATCAAACCACCATTTGTCAAGAATTTATCATGTACTTAGAAATGTGCAAAGTGCATCATGCCAGAACATAAATCTTGAAACCAACTGAATACAAAATCACTAATGTTGCTCTCATTTCAAAATGAAAGTGCTACTTGGAAGTCTAAAGTAATATTTAGATGTCTATAGTGAAGCCAAGTGTTAAGCCCATGTCTGGATGACTTGAAACCCCAAGCACAATGTGAAAGAAAGAATGGTATATAATGAGTTCAAATTATTGCACTCAAACCAAATTAGAGAGATTACTTCCTGGCTTTTTCTTAAGACATATTTCTCTTTAGTCCACTGACTGCCCAAGAATAAAATTCTCAGCTCAGAATGTGGTTACATCTTATGTCATTTATATAGAGATGGCCAAAATAAGAAGTTGGGCCTATAAGTGAAAGGGGCAAGGTATTGTCTTCAAATTGGGGCAGAGATCATTTTAGTTTTGCAGTTACTTTCAGGAAGGGCAGATGAGACAATCACAGAAGTGGGTTATGGGAGGACAGGCACTATTTGACTTTTGGAAAGGCAATTCTAAGTCCAGCAGAACTTTAAAGAAACCCAGAGATGAGCTGGCATGATTGGCTCAAATTTTTCACTGGAAGTTTTGAGATGATATTAACACCTTCATTCCTCTTCAATGGAGTGAAAATCTGTCAGAGCATGTGATTGGCCAGCAATTCAGTATCAGAATAAAAATAAGAAAACTCATTCTAAGTAACAGGAAGAAAACAGCATTTTTTAACCAAAATGAATATTTAAATAAAATTATTAAAATATCTAATACATACACACACGCACACACACATTGCCACCTACTCCTTGTAAGGAAATGAGATTAGAATATTAGCTCACAGAGCCTAGGGTTTCCATTACTGGCATCAGAAAAAGGTGGTTGCCAAACTAAGGATTAAAGATTCATTAAACTAGTTAATATGAAGGCAAGGAAATAAAGCTTCGGATATGTTTGTATGTAAACATTGTGGAGTCTGTTGTTGGGTTCCATTTAAAATCTGTGTCTAACTTGGATCAGTGTTGGAGCACACATGACATTGTTCATCATCCATTTTCCATTCTTCACTTTGAAAATAAAATGTTGAACCCCAATGTCTCAGATAGTCACAACCGTGACAAAATTCCAACAAAAGCAACTTCAGATAGAAAGTGTTATTCTGAGTTATAGTTCACATGTACATTCCAGCATAGCAGGAAAGTAAAGGAGTCAGGGTCCTGAAGCAGCTGGTCTCATCACTTCCATAATCAGGCAACGCAGATGAAGTCATGCTTGCTCATTCCATTTCATGTAATCAAAGGCCCCTCATTCATGAAATGGTTCTGCCTATAAATGACGTATTCCCATGTTAATGAAAATTATTGAGATAATTCTCCACAAATGTGACCAGAAACCTTTTTCCGAGATGATTCTATATTTTATCATGTTGATACTTATGACTCCCGATTATACCAAATTCATATCAGGCATAAGTCAAATCTGGGGAAAGAGGTAAAGAATCTTTTGTTTTTGTGCCTAAGAAACATGGTGTATACGGCATATGTTGTCAGATATCAATACAAATAAGAATAGCCAGGGCACAAGTTAAAACTTCAATGTGTGCTCCTACCCTGAGGCTCAGACCTAGTAGGCGGTCCATTAAACAGACTGAGAATATGCAACTTTATCAAGTTCTACAGGACACACCCATCAATCTAATAAGTGTAATAGCTAGAGAATCTTATGTAGATGAATGAGAATCTTTGGAGATATTGTTTCCATATAATACTGACAGGTTTTATTTTCAGTTACATTGGAATAAAAGTAAGCTATTTATCCATGAATGTGTTCCTGTAAAAATAGGTTCATTTAGCTGAATTCTGTAGAATTTGGGCCTTGTTAAAATAAACACAAGTGTTCCTAAGAAATCAAGGTCCAACAAATCCTAACCTTTATCTTCACCAGAGACTAATATTGCTGATCATTTTAATAATGTCTTATATTTCAGAAATACTTCAGACTTCATTTTAGCTTTCTTTTTTTAATATTCTTGTTTCCCCTCCCATTCTTCCTCCATTTTAATGCCCCCTTTCCCTTTTATATCTAGTTACTGAGTTCCTTACCAAGTTTTGGCAATAACTGATTCAGATATTACTGAAGAATTTATAGCCAAGATATTTAACAAAAGTAGATAATATTTTGTGAATGTAAACTGAGATTGGAAGATATAGAGACAGCATAAATCAGTATTTTTATTTTGCTTTACTCAAATATTTGAATCTCCTTTAATTATCTGGCTATCCCCTGGAAAGAAGATAAAATTGGTGTTATCATTGCTTCACTGAAAATCAAGGTGAGATGGATGAAAGTTACTTAATTGCATTGCATTCTGTGGCATTTCAGTTATCTATATAATCCTCACAGATATTGGGATAGTGTGGCACTCAGGTTGCAAAGAAGCTTGTATAACAGGAATGTTGGAACTTGGCCTTATTTTGCAATTTACCATACTCATAAATATACTTCTGGTCTAAGTTGCATTTTGCCACTGAAAGACCCCCATGAGGGTATCTTCCTTCTGGGGAGACCCTTCCCAAGGAACAGCGAGACCACTTT
>LOEQ01003330.1:8115-19095 GCA_001685075.1 Bramus lutescens
TATATATATATTCCAAGCAAATAACAATGGAGGTAGTTGTACTTACTTCACAAGAAACTGCTGAAGAACTGTTTGTGTGTACATGTAATTGTGCACATGTTCATCTGTATGTATTCATGTACAATGTGTTTGTTAGTGCATTTGTGTCCTCAGGCACGCTCACATGCTCGGTGGAGGCAAGAGTTTTATGTCAAGTGTCTTCTTTGATCACTTTCCACTTTCCTTTCAGAATGGGTCCCTACAGACCTAAGACTCACAGATTCTTCTTGACAGTCTGCCTAGCAAGCCCCTAGGATCTCCTCCTTCCTCTGTCTCCTGAATTGTCTTGGTCACAGAGGGACACCATCACACCTGGGTTTTTACTGTGGGGGTTGGGTTTCTGAACAAAATTCCTGGTTATTGAGCAATTCCTATACCAATGGTGGCAGATCCCCAACCACTGAACAAATGTTTAAGTTATCAAAAATTACTAGAAATTGAAATTGTTAGCATTTAATTTGATCTTTATAAGATAACATTTAAGCAAACTGAAGAAAAACAGCCCAGATCATCTTTGCAGTGGATATAGGTCACACACCCAGAGACAAAAGCCAGGGGGGTCCTAGGCTAGCTTACTGAAATATGCTTAGAACAGACAGGTCCAGGACCTTGTCATTTTCTCGTGGCAAAGCTGATTTTCAAGAATGGAAAAAAAAAAAAAACCAAAACCCTCCACATGGCTTTTTATGTTCTCTTTATTGAAGAGAAAGGATTTTGTCATTATCAGGGAAAAAGTACAGAAAGTCATGAAGAACAGTAATCAATACATACCTCCTTTCCAAATATTAAATTGCCTCAGTACCTGTCAAGTTCCCAGACCTCTACATTATCATTATATGTTTGACTAACATTACCTACACATTACACTCAGTGAGAGTACAATATTTAAGTATCCCATGAAACTTACAATAGTATGTTTCAATAATAAATTTAATGGATCTTAGCACATACCCAAATGTATCAAAAAGACATTACAAAACAACAACAAGAAACTATGACTTGATTTTAAAACCTGAATTTATTACCATAGCCATCAACTTATACATAGACTTATTTACATGAAATAAGTATAGTTTGGACAGATACAGATATTAATAAAATTATCCAGAGATGTAGTCATAAAGTGTTGGCTTTGAAAATAAGTGTTGCTATTATGGTTTATTTTATTTATGTATTTGTTGGGGTTTCATTGCTAGATTTCCCATGAGCAGGGGTAAATGATACTGATTTAAAATTAGCATCTTCTAGGTATAAAGTGTGGGAAGGTAATTTGATGGGTAAAAGGTGGAAAAAGAGAAGAAATTCTGAGTTGTCTTCTGATCTTCAACTTAAACTGTGGCGCAATTGTCCCACCTCACAATTAAAACAAATGTAATTAAATTTTAAAAAAAAGATATTCTTCATGGTCAGTGAACATAGGTCTCACATCTGTTTCTTTCTCATGGCCTAGCAAAACAAACTTGATTATACATACAAAAAGTCATAGGAAATGGTTGGTGATGATAGGATTAGCTTCCAGCAGCAGGTGAGATTTCAAACTAGAGCATTAGAAAAGGTAACAGGAGGGTTGTGCATTTGCGAGTGCTGGCCATTGTTATGCGGATGAAAGCCATTGTCTGTTAATGAATATTTTAACTGTGTTTCTTGAAACTATATAAATGAACATTGATTCATTTTTTAATGATATTTGCAATATGTTTTTATATTCCTTTTCCTCTCATGGAGTTTGGAAAGTTTTATTTCAAAGAAACTGATTTTATGAATTGTAATAACACTGTGACCAGTCAAAAGAGTCTTCATATGACTGTAAATAAATATTATCTAAATACAATATTAGAGACATTTCATTTTGTAGTTTACAAAGATCACTCTTGCCTCTTCCACTTATTACAGTCACTTCTCAGCATTGGGTCCTCTGATTTCAATGACTTGGGTACACCACAAAAACGCATGAGTATCCATGACTTTGCTAGCAAATATATTTAACTACTTTATGCGTGTTTCAATCAGTTTACAAATTATTTGTTGTTGGCCCTGTAAAATTTCTGTCTAACCAATGTCATCTCTCACATAAATATTACCTGGGTCTCCCACCAAGGAGATTGTGATTCTAGCAGAAAATTCTCATCTTTATCAAATAAAATGAGAGAACGTCCGTGAAATCTACAGGTAATACAGCTCAACAACCTGTGTTTAATAGCCAGAGGAAAAACCTGGCTTGTTAGTGCTGATATTTGTAACTGAATTACATTTGCTTAATTCTTAACATTCTACAAATAAATTGTCTTAATTTTCTTTTGAAACAAACCAAGATTGTATAAAAGAAAAATATACTTAAGGGGGGGGGTATAAAAGAAAACATAAAATACAGGAAGACAGTACATGATCAGCGCCTCCAGATTTCTCGATGTTCTTAACTGACTTCTATCATTCAGCCATGCTCTTTCATAAAACAATTGTGTTTTCCCCTCCAGTCACATAGAAATCACTTCTGACATGTCCACTCGTACCTAGTCCACATTTAATGTGATCATGTGCAGTGAATGATAGCATACACACCTGGGACAAACTACAGTGCTAAAACTTCTTACATATTCTTAAAAAATTTTTCCAAGTCAATATCATATATATTTCCTTGCTATTTTTTCCTTCTAAGTGGTTAATATTTCATTTTCTTCTTAGTACTTATACATATCCGAGATATGGTAACATATTCATTAGGTCTTGTAAGTTTAGGATATCAAGGAACTACTGTATTTTAGTGACTAATCATCATTGAGCCATAACACAGCATCTACAAGGCTGTTGAAACCTTTTGCTTACCTTTCTCTTAGAAATCAGCATGCAAGTCCGGGGCACCACCGTCACAGAGACCCACTTCCTCCCTTGCATGTTTCTTCTCTGCGTGGTTTTTGGGAAGACACATGCTGAAGAAGACTTCATAGTCACAACCAAGGCTGGTAGAATCCGGGGACTGAGCCTACCTGTTCTTGGTGGCACAGTGACTGCCTTTCTCGGGATCCCCTACGCACAGCCCCCTCTTGGTAGGCTAAGATTCAAAAAGCCACAACCCTTAAACAAATGGTCCGGCATCCAGAATGCCACCAAATATGCGAATTCTTGTTATCAGAACATAGATCAAGCCTTCCCCGGTTTCCAGGGGTCGGAAATGTGGAATCCGAACACGAACCTCAGTGAAGACTGCTTGTACCTGAATCTTTGGATTCCAGCACCTAAACCGAAAAATGCCACCGTCATGGTATGGATTTATGGTGGTGGCTTTCAAACTGGGACATCCTCTCTACCTGTTTATGATGGGAAGTTTCTAGCTCGGGTTGAAAGAGTTATTGTAGTTTCAATGAACTATAGGGTAGGTGCCCTAGGATTTCTAGCTTTGCCAGGAAATTCTGAGGCTCCAGGGAACATGGGCTTGTTTGATCAACAGTTGGCACTTCACTGGGTCCAAAGAAATATAGCTGCCTTCGGGGGGAATCCTAAAAGTGTAACGCTCTTTGGGGAAAGTGCAGGAGCAGCCTCGGTGAACTTTCAGTTGCTTTGTCCCCAGAGTTACCCTCTGTTTACCAGAGCCATTCTGGAAAGTGGATCCTCTAATGCCCCCTGGGCAGTAATGTCTCCTGAGGAAGCCAGAAACCGAACTTGGACCTTAGCTAAATTTACTGGCTGCTCATGTGAGAATGAGACGGAGATGATTAAATGCCTTCAAAATAAAGACCCTCAGGAAATTCTTCTGAATGAAAGGTTCATTCTCCCCACTGATTCCCTCTTATCGGTTTATTTTGGTCCAACGGTGGATGGCGATTTTCTCACTGATACACCCCACACACTGCTCCAACTCCGACAAGTGAAAAAAACTCAGATCTTAGTGGGCGTTAACAAAGATGAAGGGTCATCTTTTCTGGTGTATGGGGCTCCTGGCTTCAGTAAAGACAATGACAGTCTCATCACTCGGAGGGAATTTCAAGAAGGTTTAGATATGTATTTCCCAGGCGTGAGCAGCTTGGGAAAGGAAGCAATCCTTTTTTACTATGTGGATTGGTTAGGTGATCAGACACCAGAAGTTTACCGGGAGGCATTGGACAATGTTGTTGGAGATCACAATCTCATCTGCCCTGCACTGGAGCTTACCAAGACATTTTCAGACCTTAAAAATGATGCCTTTTTCTACTATTTCGAACACCGGTCTTCCAAAGTTCCTTGGCCTGAATGGATGGGAGTGATGCACGGCTCTGAAATCGAATTTGTCTTTGGTTTACCTCTGGAAAGAGGAGCGAATTATACGAGAGCTGAGGAAATTTTGAGTCGATCCATAATGAAATTTTGGGCAAATTTTGCAAAATACGGGTAAGTGCTGATTTCTATAACCGTCACCTGGCTTTGCTTTGCTTCGTTTTGCTTGACCTCTACTGCAGACTTCATTAGAAGCATAGAAACATTTGGAGTATTTTCTCTTAGTAGCTAAGCTGCCTTTGTGTCTTATTATGAGGTGAATTTCAGCTCAAAATTTCTCAGTGTGTAAGAAAAATTACCGGAAAATTTTTCTGTAAACTATTTTTTGACTCATTTCCAGAACACTGCAAAAACACTTTAATGATGTTAACTAAAGTTGGAAATCAATGCTTGTATCAGAATCATAATAATGAAAATACTTTCCGACCCGCACATTTATTCAGGTCACTAGGTTTAAGAAAGAGAAAAAATATGTCTTCTCATTGTCTATAGCCTGGGACAGTGACATCAGGCACAGGAGTAAATATGTCCCTCTTAAGAATATGAATGTGGCAAGAAGATGAGGTAGTTCTCCTACCCCCTTATTCTCAAGTCTCACGGCACCCCCGTTTTTGCAGTTTGGCTCTAGAAGATTCTATCAGACCTTTTAGGTAGCCTGCTTCACTTGACTCTTGAGGTCGCTCATGTTTAATCTAGATGGTTTTCCTATTGGAAGAGTTTTGTGGCTGGCTTTCATCTTATCATTGAGATGTTGTTCTGGACTCTTAATAAAATATAGGCTATCCCTAGTTGCAAGTGGGTCCACTGGGGCTTTGTCTTCAGTAAGATATGTCGGACTTGATACTGCTCACTAGAAATCATACTTTGGATCTATCCTTTTCTGGATTAGCACTGTGAGGAATTATAGTCTCTCATGATGTTGGATATCCCTGACATTGAGAATTTAGCTCCAGCCCACACACTTTGTAGCAAAGCAAACAGCCAGCTGTCCTGACATTCTATCTTGCTAAGCTACACTTGTTCCTCTAAGTCTATTTTCAATATTGCCTGCTCCATCGTCAGAAGATTCTAGGTTTACACCATTGTAAATCTAGAAGCGTGTATAATCTCTTGGAATTTACCTACCCCCCCTTTTTTCTAATCTTTAAGACAGGCTTTCCCTATATAGCTCAAGCTGGTCTGACATTAATGCCTGCACATTTTAAAACAGTTCATTTTTTAACGTTAATAATGATACAATAATTCCCCTGTTCACATTAACAGTGTTAATAGAACATGTCTAATATCTTATTTATGATACATAGCTTCAGATCAGAGGAGAGTCTTTGACATTTAATGGAATAGTTTAACCCTAATTAAGTACATTTCTGATGAGTGAGTTTTCCTGGGGAATAAATGAAGACTGGCTTATTAATTATAATGTGAAATTTATAAAATGATATTTATAAAACAAATCATAAAAATTTAAAATAGCCTTATAAAGTAGAATATCCATACGATAGATTTCACTGTTAAGGCAATTTTCCTCAAAGTCCATATTTTTAGTTGGACAAAGGAAGATGTCATGTGTGTTTTGAAATGAATTGAAAAAAAGTGATAATATTAAGTGAACTTCAGCAGAGGTAAAGAGCCCAGTACTACTTTAGACATGCTTTGATTCTAAACTTCTCAAGTTTAGACAATTTGCCTTATATACCACCCTTCTGGACTTGGAGGACACTGGACACTGTCTAGAACCCACTTTGGGGTGGTGAAAAGTATGATATAATGCCTAGAACACCAAACAAACACTTAATATTTCAAAATGCTAGCAACACCAAGGTTGAGAACGTGATAGCCTGTATTTCCCCACACTCCCAAAATGTGTTTTCAAGAAAGGAAAAGTGATAGGTCTCTTTAGCGCCTTATTCCACGGGGAAAGGTGAGTGCACTGTCTGTCCATTCTGCAGTCCCAGGATGCAGGACAATCAGACTTGATAGAGAGTCAAGTCAAAGCAGAAACTGAGTTTATTACTATGAACGTCAGCTTTTATAGGTTAAATGACATCATGTAATGTGGGGGTACCTCCAGAGACAGCCAAACCCTCCCTCTGGCTGTAGGGACATCTACCTAGATTTTGCTGTCTCATTTTCTTAGAAAAAACAAACAAACAACTACTTCTTTGCCTATTTAAGTAACCTCGAAAGACAGGTGACAAAATCTGTATAAATATAACTGAATGTGATGACCATTTATTCTTTCTAGTCATTGACCTTGTAGCTATGAATTTTTAGATTTATTTATTTTTATTTTACGGTATAAGTGTTTTGCTGTGTGTATGTGTATTATGTACAGTGGAATGATATTCACTTATAAACAGAGGCAAAGGACAAAGCGTTGTTTTATTACTAATTTTCCTTTTAGAGTACAAATCTGTGCTACAAGCTCATTGAACGTTCATTAATGGATATCTCTGGTTGACTGTTTACTACCATCAAATACTTTTCTGAGTCTGTTTAGTTTAATACTGAGATATGTCAAGCTATTTGGATTTTTAGCATACTTTGTGGTGGTATTCTTTAATTTTCAATCTATCTGTATATTTTAAGAAAATTTACTTGGAGACTGGAGAGATGGCTCAGTAGCTGAGAACTCTTGCAGCTTGTTTATGGATTCCAGGTTCAGTTCCTAGCAACTAAATCAAGAGGTTCACACCTGCTTGTAACTCCCAATCTAGGGGCTCTGTCACTCCTTCTATTATCAATGGGTACTGGAACACACATGTGCAAATACATACATGCAGGCACACACATACATGTTAAAAATGAATAAATATTTAATAACACAGAGCATAGTCAAGTATTAAAAATAGCCTTTCATACAGTGTGGCTATTTTATTTTTCAGTTAATGTAATCATTAATTTACCTGAATCTATATCTACATCTTTTTATAAATTATCCATCCACATTATTTCTTTATAGCTTATTTGAATTTAGTAAATGTTTTTAATATTTCATTTTATTTTCTGTTGACTTAATTGATTCTTGGATTTTTCTTTTATGATTGCTTTAGGGAAAACAGTTGTTTCTGATAACTGCCTGATTATATCAAACTTTGGTTCCATTTCAAATTCACAACTGCATTTCAAATGAATAATTCCTTTTAACAATTCATCTTAATACTTGCCATACATTTTCATAAATTCACAGATGCAAGAAATATATAGTGTCATGGATTCACTGCTTTTTCTTTATTCTACTTACATGTTCACAAGAATGTTTGAGACTTTTATTAAATGCTATGTATTTTAAATAGTTACTTGTGTATAAGCAAATGTATAAAAGAAAATGAGAACAGTTTTTTATATTTATTTAAATATGCTCAATTTTAATGCTTTTTTATAATTCCACACAGATTCAAAGGCTCCAATATATTATTGTCTGGTAAACCAAAGAATGCTTTATAGACTATCTTATTGTATAGATTGATTTTGTATAAATGCTCCCGGTTTTCTTTTATTGGTAATTTACAAATGTTTTGCTCCCATTGAACAACGTTTTTGAGAATATCCAAATCTTTTTTGTTTGCTTGTTTGATTTACTTCTTGTTTAGTTGATCAGTTTGAAGATGTGTAATGGCTCAGTTAAGATTTTTTTATTGCTCTGAAGAGCAATGACAACTCTTATAAAAGAAAACATCTAATTGGGTCTGGTTTATAGTTCAGAGACCTAGTCCACACTGGGAAACATACCAGCATATAGGCAGACATGGCGCTAGAGAAGGAGCTGAGAGTACCACATCATCATCTCCAGACAGTAGAAGTAGACTGTGTGCCACATTAGGCCTTATTTGTGCATATGGGGCCTCAAAACCTGCTCCCACAGTGACACACTTCCTCCATGAAGCACACATCCACTTCAACAAGGCCACACCTCCTAATAATGTCTCTCTGTATTGACCAAGAATTCAAATACCTGTATGTATGTGAGTGTAGGATCATCTACAGTGATTTTTAAATTTAGAATAGAATTTATCTTATATACAGGAATATATCAAGATCTAAAGAATGTTCATTAGAATTTTTAGTTTTACTTAATGCATAGCCCCAAAACTATTTAAGCTCATTTTCTTCCCTAATAGGTGTACAGCTGTGTCTTAGGTTTCTGTCACTGACAACATGCCCAAGATAATCAGCTGACGGGGAAGACTTGCGTAGGTAAATGGCCTCACTAGTTTCAGACAGTGAGATGTGAGTTGACTTAGTTGCTTTGGGAACGATATTAAGGCATTTTGTCATGGTGTGAAACATGTTGCAAACCCGAGAGTTTCCCCCCATGAAAGGAAGAACGTGAAAGGAGAGAAAAGGAGAGCTGGTGTACCAACTTCCAATTTAAGATTTGACAGTGTTTGTTCTCACCTGAGTTTAGAGTCACATAGGGAACTGCCGAGGCATGTTTCTAGGTGTGTTCTCAAGATTGCTTCCAGATAGGTTAAATGAAGAGAAGTACTTACCCTAAATCTGGAATGTGCCATTTCATGGGCACAACTCTTCTACACAGATAAGAACAAACTAATAACAGTATAAAAATGGGGGAGTTGCCTGCATTTCTTGTATTTCTGAGTCTTCTGTGGTCTTACATGGAAGCTCTCCTGTACTGCACATTCTCAGTGTATATGTTTCTTCTTACCTGTGTGAGCCCTGCAACTATGAAATGGGTCCTCTGAAATAAGGATCAAAATCCATCCTTCCTTCTCTTAAGTTGTTCTGCCAAGTATTTTGTCACTATGGCAAAACGGAAACCGTGCCTCTAGTAACTGACCTTCATTTCACTTGATCCAGCTTCGAATGATTACAGCACCACTCACTGCACTCGTCAGCAAAAGAGCCTTTGCGCATGGTCCCTTGGCAGATGCTTATTAAACCACAAATGTTTATTGTATGGTTTTTTTTATAGGAAGTCCATACAGAGTCAAGAAAATTACAGGTGTATCAATTTTGTAGAAATTGAATTTAAAGAGTCAATACTCTTAGAAGATATTGCAGCTATCGGCTTCAGGGTATTTTGTGGTGACAAGATGCTATGCCTCAATGTGGTCCTTATTCCTACTGTAAATATTCTCTTTAAATAGTTATTGAGTATTAATGGCATATTAGTGAGATGAAACAAAGTTTTTTCCAGCTCAGTAGTTCCCACTCACTTTTTCCCCTCAGTTCTCCTTAATTCTTCTTTCCTGTTTTCTTTCCTGTGGTGTGGTTTCTCTGGATAATCTCTCACACTCATACTTTGTATATATTCAACTCAGTACTCAGCCAAGATCTACAGGGAGCTCATTTCAAGAAATCTTGGGGTCTTCATGTCTTGCTGCTTCTGCTCTGGAATTCTGCCCCCACAGATAACTAGTTTGTCACTTACCTGGAACTGTGGTTCCTTTCTTTTTATCTCATTGCAATGACGTTACTCCACCTGAGATCTTTCTTCCAAAATCTCAGTAAGTTATTTTCAGAAGGATTCATGGTATACATGGACTTGCCTTGGAGTTTTCCTTTTCTCAAGATGCTTGGGTTTTGGATGCCTACAACTCAGTGCTTGAAAATCTTTGATAACTGGCTTTTGTTTTGTCCACTTATATGAATGTTGATTACTGATAGGCTAATCAAGCTTTAATCTATCTACCGTAAGTGGAGCCCAACACCACACCTTTATATATGTTTATCAGCTACCCAAACATCTCTCTGTTACATTTAAAAATATTTTTAATCACACCTGGGAGTAAGTCACACACTAGAAGGGGTACTTATCAAAGTTGGGATTCCAGAATTTTCCTACTCCAAGCATATTTTTTTCAAAGATTTATGAAAACTGTTTAGATTTTATTTATTGAGTAGGAATACAAGGGACATATCTAAACATAATAAAAGCAAAATACAGTATGCCAACAGCCAACATCAAACTAAATGGAGAGAAACTGACAGTGATCCCACTGAAATCAGGAACAAGACAAAGTTGTTCGTTCTTTTCATTTCTATTCAATATAGTTCCTGAGGTTCTAGCTAGAGTGATAAGACAACAAAAGGAGATCAAGGGTATACAAATCAGAAAAAGAAAAGTCAAACTGTCACTATTTGCTGATGATATGATATTTATATAAACAACCCAAAAAATTCTACAAAGGAACTTCTAAAATTTATTTATTTTAAAGAAATAAAGTGAACCAGATGTTAGTAAAAGTTGCTGTGTTATTACACCAAACAGTAATACCAAGTCTAATTTAGCAGAAGAGCCATTAGAAAATAGTATCTTTCTTATAATTTAGGATTTGACAATCATGGGTAATATTATACATGCTTTACTTACTCCTATTTTATTCTAGCCCTATTTTTAAATTTTATATTTTCCCTATAAAATGGGAATCTCATTAAACACACCCCATTGATAATTATAAAATATTTTATTATAACAAGTTTATTATTATTATGATGATTATTAAAAATTTCCATCTCCTCCCCTCCTCCCAATTCCCTCCCCTCCCACCTCCACTTTCTTTTCCAGTCCAAAGAGCAGTCAGGGTTCCCTGCCCTGTGGGAATTCCAAGGACATCCCCCTCCATCAAGGTCTAGGAAGGTGAGCATCCAAACAGACTAGGCTCCCACACAGCCAGCACATGAAGCAGAATCAGAACCCAGATCCATTGATCAGTCAGCTCTCCTTGT
>LOEQ01003330.1:20066-39572 GCA_001685075.1 Bramus lutescens
GCACTGTAATAGAGTTTGAAGTCAGGGATGGTAATGCCTCCAGAAGTTCCTTTAATATATAAGATTGTTTTGGCTATCCTGGGTTTTATAACAGGTTTTCGCATTTGTATTTTCCATTTGAAAATTCAAGTCTTCTACTAGGCATAAAATACATAAGTTTAATGTCATCTTATATTAAACATGTTCTCTTCTCCCAAAATAAACAGATGTTAATTTTCCTGATTTAGAACTAATTAATTATTCAATTATATATTCAAGAAAATAAAAACATTTCAAAATTTCTTTATTCTTTGTTTCATATACAAAGGTCTTATTTCCACATCTGTTTTTGTTAGAAATAAACGTTCTCACACTTCATTATTTTTTACTTTAGAATTATTGGGACAAAATTGTACTTCACAAAGTACATTTAAATTCTACCATAGCATAGAGGGCACACTATTTTACTCAATTGTTGTTTTGTCTCAATATATTGAAGTTTATCACAGAAGGAATAATTTATTAAGTGTAAGGAAAATGTATTTGTGAGCAACCATTTTATTTATATGGCTTTAATATTAATTTGAAAATAAATACAGGCAGTTCCTATTTTTTAATGTGAAGATGGTGAGATTAATTGAAATGTTATAGCCATACCTTGTTCAATAAAATATACAATTGTCTTTATCATATCTTTTGCTGTTTTACACTATGATGAAGGCAACTTATAAAAGAAAGGTTTTTTGTTCTTGTTTTTGTTTGTTTGTTTGTTTGTTTTAGGAAGTGGAGCTTAAAGGGGTTTAGTCCATGACCTTCAATGATGGGGAGCCTTGCAGCAGGCAGGCAAGCAAGGTACTAGTGAACTAGCTAAGAGCTTACATCTGATAGACAATCATGATTTAGACATCATTAACTGAAAATGATGTGCTCTTTTGAAACTTAAAAGTTTACTCCCAGTGACACACTTCCTCCAACTCAGCCTCACTTACTCCTCCAAATAGTTTTCTTAGCTAGGGAACAAGTATTTAAATATACAGGCCTATGGAAGCTTTTCACATTCAAACCATGATGGCAATCTTATACATACTAATATAAAATTAGAACTTACAGATTTGACAAATGTGAGAATGAGAAAATTCTTTTGTGATTCCAAGATTTTGCCCATGTATCCACAAGTGCACGCACACAGCTCAAACACATGAAGAGAGGACTCTTCATATACACAATCATAACTTTATAACTCAATCAGAAATTTATTAATATTATTGTATTTTCAAAATTTATAGCATGAAACTACATTAATATTTTTGTCTTCCAGTTCATTAGTTTTTATATTAGAAAGTAGTTGGTATAACTGTGGTAGTCTTTCCCTTTATTTTGCAAATAGAAGCTTTTGTGTGTGTGTGTGTGTTTTGTTTTTCTTTTTCCATGCAATCGCTCAGTAATTTAAGATACAATGGGAAGACTGAAGAGTTCTCCTAAGCCATCTAACCAGGAGAGAGTGTTCTGTAGTCACATGGACTCCTTCAGCAAATAGTTAACTTTAAATTTAATTTTCAGCTTGATTTTTACTGTTTTCAATGTAAACAATATACATTCTAGAGCACCTTTCATAAGACCAAACTCAACACTTTCATTAGTTCAAGATAAATTGAATTGTGGCATCAGCTTGACAGTGTATGGATTGTGTGGTTATGAAGTATGGTATTATGAAGAAATGATGAAATGGTGAAATTTCCTAATTTTAAACTAAAATATTGTAGCCTGTGAAATCACAGCAAATTGTCACTAACAAGTGACAAAACAGATATGAACCAGTACTTTCACTTTCTTGTATTAACCTTTACCATGAATTATTAAGAGCAGTCATTAAGTAGGCTAGAAAATGCATTTGGTTGCAGACTTGTAATTTAACATGTTAGCATGCTACTACCATCCTAGTTAATGTTTCAGAGATAAGAATGGAGAGAGGACTAATATCAGACTGCATGCGATATGGAGATAAATTTAAATTTGTGAAGGACGGTCATCTGGCCATCTGTTCCAATTCTTATCAGTTATATAATTAGATTTTGTGATAGATAATAGTTCATGTGGTGGTTCCAGACTGAAGCAAAATATACTTACCCTCCGATTCTATAATTATTTGTGGTATGTTATCATAATTAACCCTAACAGAACATTTTGATGACTTTGCAGAAAGACCAAGCCTAAAATCCCCATGGATATATTTTCCCTACCTTGACAGTTTGGATTTTTTACTATTTCAGCTCTCTCTTCCCTTAGGAATTAGCTGAGGACTTACTTAGAAATAGATGAAACAATAAATGACAACTGCAACATTACTGGAAGTTCTCATCACAGAATATAAATGAGGGAAAAATCTGATGTATTAATAGAACTTATTTGAAAAGGACATATTGCATTATGGGACAATTTAAAGTCTAGCTTACATTACCCCTAGAACTATTTCAAAGGAAATCACTATTTTACCATAAATAACAGCAAAATGAGAGGAGAGAGATTCAGATGTTCCCCTCCACCAAAGACTGGATCCATGAAGAAGGGTATAAAATAAAATATGCTTCAACGAATATTTTGGAATACACTGTTTTTGTGCAGTTTGGGTAGATGTTATATTACAATAAGAAGGCATCTTAAACTAGAAACCAACATTTATCACATCCATTTACTTGGAGTACTGTAATTTGTCTTCTATTCATTTCCAAATATGTCTATATTTTGAAAGTATGTGACATTAGCCCATTTGTACATATATCCATCTTTTGTTTTGTCTTGCTTTTGGCTTTTTGAGACAGGGTTCAGTCTGCCTCTGCCTCCCAAGTGCTGGAATTAGAGGCATGTGCCACCACCACCCGTTACTTGAATCCATATTAATATTAGAATTGATCCCTTATTTTAGAAATAATTCCTTGAAAAAAGCACATAGAAATGTATTATCAAAGATCAGACATATGCAAAATCATAACTTTGAATATAGTATAGTAACATAATACAGTAGCCAAATGTTACTGGAAATATTTTATTGTATAAAACAACACACATTTCTAACAGACAGCTCTGTCTAAACTGTGTTTAATGAGAATTACAAGTTTCAAAAAATTCTTCCTCCTCCCACATCCTCTTCCAGTCAGGAACACCTAGGATCCGCATGCTAAAGAGTGTTAAGTCTGCAAACCTAATGGATTCTTTCCTACTTTATGTCATCATGATAGATGCTATTATATTAACCTGAAAGCATTAACTATTGACTTTTTTATAAGTTAAGTATCAATATTAATGGGGTTATAGCTTTACATTTTTTAGCTTTTTAAAACTTAAATATATTTTAATCATATTCTTGCCCTCCCCCAAGCTTTTTCAAGGTCATCTCCTACCCACCAACTTTAGGTCTGTTGTCAAAAATCAAAGCAAAAAAAAAAAAATCAAAGCAAAACCCAAATACACATACACACATAGACACACACACACACACACACACACAATGCAAGACAGTGAAAACAAAATATGCTATTTAAATTGTAAGAAAAAAAACCTAAATAACTCACACCAAAAATTGTAACCAAATAAAAGCACACACACATACCACGCAGAGAAACATACACACAAACACACACAGGCAAAACAAAACAAAACTAAACAAAATTGTGGAGTTCATTATTTGCTGGTTAACTACTCATGAGCATAATATCTGCACGTGAGCTGTTAATATACCTAGTACCATTTTCCTCCTCCCAATGGATATAAATATAAGTTTATTTGTTAACCTTTTACCTAATGGATAGGTTTGCGTTCATTCATTATTTTTAAAAGCAAAATAAAAATACAATAAGTAAGGCAAAATCTATCACACCAAAGTTGAACAAGAAAGATGAACAGAAGGAAAAGAGCTCAAGAAAAGACAAAAGAGTCAGAGACCACTAGCTAGCATGCTCAAGAATCCCATAAGATCACTACACTGGAAACCATAATATATACACAGATGACCTGGAGGCCCGTCCAGACCTTGTGCAGGCTGCTTCAGTCTCTATGTGTTCAGATTACCTCTGTTCAGTCGATTCAGAGAACCTCCTTTCCTTGGTGTCCTCCTTTCTATCCGGCTTCTACCTTCTTTCTCCTTCCTCTTTCATAGGATTCCCTGAACTCTGAGGGGAGATATTTGAATAGAGACATCCCACTTAGGGCTGAGTGTTACGAGGTTTCTTACTTTCTGCGTATTATCTGGCTTTAGGTCTCTATATTTGTTCTCATCTGTTGCCCAAGGTAGCATCTCTGATGAGGGCTGAAAAAGGCATGTTGATCTATGGATATAGCAGAATATCATTAGGAGTCATTTTATTAGCATACAATCTAGACCACACCTATTTGTTTCTGCTTCGTGTTCCAGAGCTATCTAGTCTAAGGTTTTTGGTCACCGGTCACCCCAGCAGTATCCAATATTGTTTCTGTCTCATGGAGTGCACCTGAAGTCAGATCAGTTATTGACTGACTATTTCTATAAACTTTGTGCCACTACTGTCCTAGTAAATCTTCCAGGTAGTATACCAATTTAGATAAAGTCTGGTTTAGTGTTACATTTCTCTTTTGATAGTTTTCAGAACAACTTCCTGTATCAAAGATTCTAACACACAAAAGAGAAGCCTCTATGTAGGTACCAGTTTGATATCTCCATGTTCAATGAGGTGTGTAAGTGTTGTCTTCAACAATAGGGCCTTGCTGTCAGTTTGTGGAGAGCAAGACGTAGGCTTACTAATGGCCTGGAATGTTTGGGGATTCCTGTGGAGATACTTGGGCCAATAACTCAATTAGATGTGACCCAATACCCATACCAGGTGCTTTTCTTATGTTTTCCTCATTCTTGGTGAGTTAATTTAGATCACGTTCATGTATGTATATATTATAGGATATGTCTACCGAATTAGATTTCCATATTAGCCCTCAAATACACCACATCTCTACTTGATCCTCCCAATCAAGACATCATCCATCAATTAAAAATCTATTTTCCTTTCATAATGAGATCTATCTCTTTTCTCTATTTCCTTCCCCAATACCTAGCCTCTGTTAGATTGTTTATCATTAACTTAAAACCTAATATCCACATATATGTTAAGGGAAAAAACTTTTAAAATGTGAAAATAGAATGCTAAAGTTACATACAATGGCAGAGTTAATCACGTGTACACGAGTGAAAGCCTGTCTCAGAAGAAAGAGAAACAAGAACCAGACCTATGACTAAACAATGTAGAATGGTGCAGGGGAAAGAGAGCTGGTGTGACTGTGATTGCAAGAGAAAGCAGTAGGGGGTAAGGTCATGAAAACTGCAGGCGGCAATTTGCAAAGCCATCCAATTTGTGTAAATATTCAAAATGTGATCTGAGTTGCATGATAACATTGCTGTTAGTTGGCATCATTTGATGCCAAATTAATAAAGAGCTTTACTGGCTAGTTAAAATGCCACTGAAGCACAGTGAGACACACAGGTGTACCAGGAGACTACAGGGTTAATCCAGATGAGAAATCACAGTATTTTGATTGGGTAAAAGTGGAACAGAATCATCAGACTCGGGAAATACCTTAAAGAAATATCCACCAAGATTTGCTGTTGAAATGGATCTTGAGTTTAAATGAACAAAATCGCCACCAAAGAACAAAGATACAATTTTATTAAGTGGAGACCATGTTGGAGAAATGTGGTTGAGATGGTACATTTTAGACACTTTAAGATGCATAAAATATTGAAATTTTTGCTGTAACAAAGAAACATAGCATTTTTAAATTTGCAAAAGATATGGGAGAAATGTTAGTCTCTAATAAGTCATGGTACAGGTTCATATAACTTATTGAATTTGTATTAGAAAAGGTATCTGATACTCCACAGTTGAAGAGTAAAGGAAAGAAAAATAAAGTAATAGAGAAAAATCAAACTATCAGAAAGGTTGGGAGAGGACATGGGAGAGCAAGGTATCACTCACTGGCTTTGATTTGATAATATTGTTCTTAGGTTTCATAGGTTTAAGGCTTGTTTTTAATTGGGACAATATTAGGGATACCTGAATTTTCAGGAGGCAGAACCTGTTGGTTCATCAAAGAAGCTTAGGTTGTTCATGAGATGGTGCTGTAGGAGCAAGCTCACCATGTGTAGTAAGAGCACCCTCCTGATGGCACACACCAAAGAGCTTAGCTGGTGGTTCTTCCTTCCTGAAAATTCCAGAGCTATAAGCAACAGACAAGTATTTTCTTACATGGTTGTCTGGCTTCAGGTATACTGTTACAGGAATGAAAATAGGCTAATATTTCCGCATCAGCAAACGAATGCAACAATTGAAGGAGTGACTGTGTAAATCATGGAAGGTGAGCAGCAAAGCCCTCGTATGGTGTTTGATGGCATTTATGGAACTGAAACATTGTGGTTCTAAAATGGTAAGGGGAAAAAGACATTGCTATTTTTGTCCGATTCTTCAGGGATCTTTATCCTGAGTTGGAGCAGAGAAGTCCAGTCGAGGGATGTGAAGACGGAAGCTCACAGGAACCGTCTCTTCGTTTCCGTGTGCTCGTTATCAATGCAGAAGCACATTAGCATATTGCAGGGATTGTACCATTAATGTTATTGATTTAATTTCATGTTATAACATGACTAACTGATTCATTTTATTTAATCATTGACATTTAGAAAGTGAAGCTTTTAGATAAAATGCAAGGCATTTAATTAGAAGTGAAGCTACCGGTGACTTGGATTGTATGGAGTACAGAGAAGAGGAATCAGGAGACAGAAACATAAGAGAAAAAAAATAAAGCTTTCAGGTATTATAAACATCAAAACCGACAGGAATGTTTGTTTCATATTTTATTCCAGAGGAAGCAAAATATTTTGTGACCCTTTGACTTATCACATATCCTAATTCTAAGATCATACCTTTGACTATTTGTTACTTCCTTTCTCTTAAGATGGAGTATCATTTATGCAAAAGTAGTATTGAATTTATGAGCTCAGAAGATTCTTGCATTTCTGCCTCCCCAATAACTGGGAAGAGAGCAAAGTTACAGCTGTCACTTTAGGTCAAAGCAGAAAATGAACAACATTTCACTGAAATCGAATTGTCTCAAACTAACAGCAAAATATGAAACCGAAAGGTGAAGATGGGGCAAAATATAAATCGGGCCATGATATTGGCCCCAACCACAAACCATGTAGAGTTTTAAATGTGTCCTTGAAAATTCAGGATAATAATATGTTTCTTAGGGGATTAATGTTTTAAAATACAATGGATATGATTATGATTAAGCCTAGTCTTTAATGAAAGTGCTTTTCACTTCACATATTAGCAGACATAGCTTATCATGAGGACAGGATAGCTCAAGAAAGTACTGATCGAAGAATATTTGGATTAATTATTTGAGATATAGCGTTGTTCTTGTCACTAGCAAGAGCCACTGTGTATGAGCTGCTGACGTATCCTAGCTTCCTGCTTAGTTCTTCTTCTCATTACACACCAGTGCTCATCGCTATCAGCAGGTGGAAGTAAGATTGTGGGGCTAAAAAGCTTGCATTGCTCAAGTCTGCACAGCTCTTAGGACAAACCGGTGTTTCAAGCCGAATTCCATCTGCCGTGAAGAAACCTAGGTACACCTTCCCTAGCCTTTGTTGTCTTTCTAATAGAAGTTCTGTGTATCATTTGGGGCAGGGAAAGGGGCAATCATTCCATTTTCACCTAGGAATGAAATAGGGATGCTAATTTTCTCTTTTCTGGGTTGTTTTGGATATTTGAGAAAGAAAATACAAAATACCTTATGTTGCTCCGGTTTAAGTGGGATTTCCACATAAAATATAGGACATTTCTTAAAAGATCAAATAAATAACTGTTAATAAAATAACATCTCATCATTCTTCATGGAACACTGTTATACTGAAAACCAAGCATTAATGAAGATTCTGACTGTGTAAGAGAGTGAGGCTTTTGTGCTAAGTCCCATAAGTTTTCCAGCATGGGAGTAGAAATCAACATGGTGGCAATGAATCTCATGGCCCTGGTCTCTTCTCAGTATTCTGTATATACTTCCCAAAGAACAATCTCAGCTGGTCATTAGGCACACATTTTTAATCCCAGGCTCTAAACTATGGGAAAGAGGTATCTGGAGACTGAGACTACGTTGGGATACATATTGAGTTCAAAACCAACCCAAATAACATACCAAATTGTCTGAAAATTACGGACTGTTGGGGGGGACACTTGTTTGATCCCCAGCCCTCGGGTTAGCTTAGACCTGAAATAATCACACTGAAACTGTATAAATTAAATCACTGCTTGGCCTATTAGCTCTAACTTCTATTCATCTAACTCTTACATCTGAATTTAACCCATCTTCATTAATCTGTGTATCATCATGTGGCAGTGGCTTACTGGCAAAGTTTCAGCATCACTGACTCTGGCGGCTCCATGGTGTCCCCTGACTCTACCCTTCTTCCTCCCAGCATTCAGCCTAGCTCTTCCTGCCTAGTTCTGTTCTGCCCTTGCCATAGCTCCAAGCAGTTCTTTATTCATTAATGGTAATCACAGCACACAGAGAGGACTCCCACATGAAGAGACTAGTGCAACTTAATGAATTACATTTTAAATTGTTACTTGCTGAGCAGATGTGATTGATTTCAGTAGTGCCCATTTCATGCCTAGACCTATTCATTGGTAGAATGGTCTCACAACTTTTATGCTGGTGCTGTATGTAGCTAAGGTAGCTAACCTTTTTGGTTAGCTGGTAGACACATTCAAATAATTTTTATTGCTTAAATCCTTAAAGATTGTTAAGAGCTGTGATTTATAGTTCTCCCTCGTAGCCAGAGAAACATTTCCATCTTGTTTCATGTGCTTTGTGAATGACTTATGTCTAGTCCTTACGGCACTCAATCTTCACTATAACACATAGAAGGAGTAAGAAAGGTGTTCTTTTCTTTTCTATTTTTATCCTAATTATTAATAAATGATTTCTACATGGGGAGAGATAGTGGTAGAGTCTTAGCATGCTGGTGGCTATGGATTCAATAGTGTGCACTACAAAATGATAGATGGTAGATAGATAGACAGACAGATAGTCTGATTGAGGATTAATAGATAATACATTAAAAAACTGATTTGGTGACTAGATATAAATATTTACTCTCCTTCCTTTTTTGTTTGTTTCTCTCCTTATTTTTTGCTATGCAGAGGTCAAATGTAGGTTCTCATATATGTTTGAAAAGTACTCTACCACTGGCTTCATCCTCAAACTTGACCTTCACATTTAGCCAAATATTTTGTTTTGGGGTTTTGCCAGCTCTGATAAGCTCAAATTTAAACTAAAAGCACAGAGAAAAGAGAAACTAGTCCCTAGCAGCAAAGGTTTAGTAAAAACTAAGGAAAGTGGCAATGAGAAAACTAGCAAAGGCTTCAGAGATTGCTGAGAAAATGAGAAATAAATATCAGGACCCTGCAATTGGGAATTGACCCTGACAACGGGATCAGCACAGTGGAGATTGAAGAACAAAAGACTGAAGGGTGACAGAACACCTCTGTGCTGTTCAGTGTCTTCCAGGAGATTGTCCCAGGGACTCAGCGGGTCTCAGCAGACATAGTTCAGATTTCCCAGGAGTCTTAGTGAGCAAAGGAAAGAAGGGGTGACACTGATGGGCAAGATAATCTGAACTATTAACTTTATGAAAGAGAGAACGATTCCTTTTCTTTAGCTGGAGCATCTTTAGCACTACAAACTGTTGTGAATTTATTTTTTTCCTGAATATTCTTTTATTTTATTTTCTACTCGAGAAAGGATAACCCCTTTAAATGAATGTTTTGTAAGAATTATTTTAAAAGATGCTGAATCTTGAAATGAAGAATGAGGAAAAAATGGAAACCAGAAACCAAAATATTTGCAGAGTATTTAGACTAACTCCTATTAGAACTTGCAAGCATGGATTTCATTTTTAAACAATCCATTCCAAAATGACTACCATAGTGCACTGTTTACTTAGAAAGTTTGAGCTACTGGAAAACACATTATGCAGACCTTGTAGAATAGGGAACCACCTACATTTTTTGAAAGGAAATAATTGTAGATGTTAAAGAAAACTTATAATACACAACTGTGGAAGTTTGAAAGATACACAGATGTTAATATTGTCTTCTTCACCAATTTGACATTCAAATACTCTACCAATTCCTTAAGCTTACAATGAAGAAGATATAAATTAAAAGTTTAATATCAGAGATATTCATCAATTATTTTCTATTTTTCCTTTTAACTACAGTATTTTTCTACCTTTAGTATACTGGAGAGCATATATGTAACAATTATATGGTGTTACATTAAAATAATTCCTAAATTCTGATTATTAAATTGTAATTAATTTTGTTACTTATTCATTCAATAGGAACAGAAATTTTCTTTGAAAGTAAATGAAATTTTATTCCTTTTTATTCTTTTGGTTTTGCTTCAGTAGTTATTTCAATCTAGAGAAGTGAATCGAAATATCAGAATGAATTGCTTTCATAATAAACTGTTAGCCAAATTTTCAATGTAGCTGTTTCAGTAACCCTTATTTTTAGATAGGGATAAGTTTACAGCTTACTGGCATGCTGCATGAAGTTTTCCCAGTGACCATACTAGAGAAATAAACACACCAACACATATTTATAAAGCAAATAATAATAAGATGTTGAAAATTTAAAATGTATTTTCACATTTTATTTACAAATTGGAATGTACTCACTTAATCATGTGGCAAACCAGAAAACAGAATAAAGATGTGGTTGTAGTAAAATGAGGAGCACATTCCACTAATCATTCAATACCTGAAGTTGTGGAAATTAACCCAACGTAAGAAAGTTATCACAGATACATCCACATTTCTTTTAAAGTTTTGATGGTATCACCTACCAGCCATAGAGAAATCATGCATTACAACTTGCAACGTTTTTTTTTTTTGTTTAGCCCACTGTAGTCTAACTTGTATTTGCCATGTTTAACTTTTAGAATAATCTTTAAAATCATCATCTGAAACAGTTCCAACAACACTGGATGCTGAGAGCACTCAAGGGATGGTTGAAAAGGAAAGTGATATATGCAGGAATTAGAGAGCTGTGGAAGTCTCACTACATTTGTATGGCACCAGGAAAACTTCCAATAGTGACAGACAATAGAGTATTCTCCAAGAGCTCATGCAATGAAAATATTCTGGCTCGTGATCCCTTTGATGGGTAATATTTAGCACAGGGAAGGAAAGCTCCAAAAAACACCTTTCTACCCTACACTCCCGCATAATTAGCTTGGGTACCTACTGAGACAGGTAACTTCTCAGTCCTGAGTGAAACAACTTAGGAAGTTTGGGTTCTGAAGGAACACTAGTCCACTCAAGCGTGTGACTTCGGCAGGTCCTGTACCCTTCAAGGCATGTCAACAGTGTAGTCTCTACAGTCTAAATTCTAACACCTCCAAGTGGTGCTTTAAGCTATGAATTCAAATTCATCCACAAACAGCCTACTGTTGAAGGTGGAACCTCCTCTAAACAAAGACACCCAGGAGAGGAAGGTTTTTATACACTGACTTTGGGGGAAGCACCAAGATACAAATCCTAATGTGTACATACAGCCATGGGCTTCTCAGTATACATTATTTATTAACCGTTTTTAATTGTGGGAAATTATGTTAGAAAACTGCCTAGACAGTGATTATACTCGTTGGAAACTTAACAAAAATATGTAAAATATTTCTTTTTTTATAACTTGAGTTTTCTGCAATTGTTATTTTTTGAATAAAGCAAAAAATAAAAGAAATAAACACTACTATCATTGAAATTAGAAATAGCAATATACAGCATGTAAAATAATAATCAACCTTTCCATTTATTTGAATGTATATGATTGTTATGATTACTATATAATTTTTTCTAATCTAATAGGCGATAAATAATTGTCATTCACAAACAATGTCTTAAACTACATCAGATGACCAATGGACCATAATAATTTTGCGTTTTGTTTATAACAGTAGGACTACAAAGATCAGCAGATAATTTCCTAAGTCCCAACTTTTATTCATTTATTGACTCATGTGTATGTAATCTTTTTGTAAGGATAAAATTTCTTACTTCTTAGCAGTTTAGTTTTTTAATAAATTGTTTCTCAAACTCAATACTAATGTTCTGAGAGCAAATAAAGACCCAGAATAATCATTTTTATTAAATGTAGGGTTTTTTTTTTCTTCAAGATGGAATTTCTCTTTTTGAAAGTCTGTGTTCACAGTGTGGAGAATCCACTTGCAGAAACTCTGAACTATTGAAGTGAATCTTTCAACGGAAGTGCTATAGATGTCCAATAATAGGAGAAAGGAAAAAAAAACGGAGGGGGAGAAGCAAACTGAATTTACCACATTTCTAGTATTGAACAAAGCGTCTTCACCTAGTTAATTTCAGAATAAATTTTCTCAGAAATATCATATCCACATTTACACACACTCATAATGGAATTAGGCAAGGATGAATTACTAGACATGGAATGGAATCTGCCTCTCATCTGATTCTGTTACATCACTGAGATCTTATCACTCTAGAAGTCAGAGGTTTCCCTGCTACTAGAGGATCACACCCAGGTCCTCAGCAAGAGCGAGCGTTCTTAACTGTTGAGCCATCTTTTCAGCAAAATTAACAGGGTTTAAGACAAGTACTACTCATTTTAGTATACTCAAATGCTTTTGTTCTACACATGGAAATTACTCAAATGTATTTCTTTTTAAAGATTTATTTATTTGCTTGTTTATAATGTATATGGGGGCTGTATCTGCATGTACTTTCTATGCCAGAAGAGGCTATCAGATCCCATTATAGATGGTTGGGAGCCCCCATGAGGTTGCTACAGGACCTGTAGAAGAGCAGCCAGTGGTCGTCACTACTGAGCCATCTCTCCATCCCTCAGATATATTTCTTCTTACACAAATAAATTTTAGGGACATGTGACACCAAAGTGATGTTTATCATTAAAGGCTGATGAATAAAATTCTTTGTGTAGTGTGAAAAATTAGGCAGACAATATAGCAAAACAGTTTAACTGGCGAACTAAACGTTTGTTATGAATTTAAAAAATTAACGAGAGATTGGGTGCATTTATTTACCATCTGACATGTATTGACCTCATATAGTTTAATGGTTTCTTTGTTCTGTCACCTTCCAGCTCCATTTTTAAAAATGAAAAGAATTAACAAAGTTTTATTCTCCATTTTCCATCATAGGAAAATGAAAATAATGACTTTCAAGGAAAACAGTTATTTTAGGAATAGAAGATTTTATTCTATTTATTTACCATATGAGCTTAGTGATAGGACATTTTTTTATAGCTGATTCTTTAAATTACAGAGTTCTACGCATGTTTTTCTTCCTTTACTAATTAATAATGGAATTTTGCATAATCAATGAATTCTAAAAATAAAAGGATCCATTTTAGTAATTACAAAGATCCAGAACAATATTTCTTTCATTTTGACTGTTATTCAAACATATTAAAATGAACTACATAATTATTATAATAAAGATGCAATTATATCATTATTTGGGCATCTGGTTCTAGTCTCTTTGTCTTATCCAACATTATGAATACAAATACATGTATAAAGCAATTTTTGTTAAATCTTATGTCACATCTAAATAATATTTTATAATTTAATTAAATTAGTAAATATTTACAGAGTATGAGTTATAAGTCATGTACTTGGCTGCACAGAAATTTCTGTGCATAACTATAGTGGTGGATAAGCAATTTGCCAGTGTGCTGAGGATTGTTCTGTGGCTAACTAAAGTAAAGGATTTAAAAAAAAAATAAGCAACCTAGCCCTGGATGCTGCGGGAGATCAAAGAAAGTACCTTCTGAAGATGAAACTGTTCATGCAAAGGCATGCAGTGATAGAAAAATAGAAAGAAAACACTACAAGGCAGGCATATGGAAACACTAAACTAGAGAATCACATAGGAAACAGATCATGTCTGTAGAAGCCACGCTAGTTTAAGATTTCATATCATGGGTGCCATATAGAAGTGAGGGTATTTTGTTGTTGTTGCTGTTAGTTTGTATCAAGAAGAAATACAGACAAAAGTTCAACTGTGGAAGAGATGAAAATCATTTTGTCTTCCAAAGAGGGAATGTCCTGGAAGAGACAACCAGTATGGTGAGAGGGGCAGTGAGTAGCAGATGTGATGCCGCACCCAGGACAGCAGTAATAATGGTCTACAGTGCAGGGCATACTGAGAATGCAAGACAACCACTATCTGGAGAGCCTCAGTGAATGCAGCCCGCGGGTCTTATGCATGGAGGGTAAGCATGGAGGGGACCAGTGAGTTTTATCTAGATCTGATTCAGCAAGTCAGTACGTTTTCCCGACTTTGGAAAATCTGGAGTACTGAATATCTGAATAGGAGTAAAGTGATATAATAATAATAATAATAATAATAATAATAATAATAATAATAATAATGCACATATTTTTGAAGGCAGTGAAAATAAGTTCTGCAAATAATTTGAAATTTTAATGTTGGAAATAGTTCAAACACAATGATTAGGTCATGCTTGCCAATTCAGCTAGCTGTATTTTAGGTTTCAGCGACACCATGATGAGAAAAATCTGTCCATCTGCCCATAAATGTACATGAACGTACAAACTTCATATCGCCTACCCACACTATGTGACAAATATCTGACGCCACAAACATGGGATAAAGAAAAATCAAAAATGTTTTTCAAAGTGGCATGCTACTTTAATAAACTAATACTAAATTTTGAACTAATCTAGTGCATTTCCTTAACTTTTAAAAACCCTCATTGACTCCCTCTAGGAAAGCTACCCAGTGTAGTAGGAAAATTCGGTGTAGTTAAACATTTTAATGACTTTTCTTGCTCCTTGGTTTTACCCAACCTGGATGTTCCTGAAGACTCTCTTCCATTTTCTTCTAGCTTTTTTATCCCTTTACTTGCACATGACTTCATTATCATATATGTCTGAAGGCTCACTCCCGTTTCTAAAATATCATTCCTGTCTTTCTTTAACTTTGTTGGAATGTACCACTGAGCTCTCAACATCATATTCATTGCAGAATGCTACTATACAGTATCCTTTTTTCTGCTATACCCTGAAATCATGTAGGAACATAAAATTATTTCATAGTTCATCCAATAAACTATCCAAAGTTTGAGTCTCTTTCAATCATTTTTAACAAAGGAATCATAATAGAAAGAATTCTAAATATGTAGTCACCGATTTGTCTATGAACACACACACACATGCACACACATGTGTGCACAGGCCAGAGGAAGATACAAACAGGTAAGGGAGGTAAGATGACAAAATCTAATGTTGCTCCACATGAAATGTTTCTATGCAATCCAATCTGTTATCTCTTCTACAGAATAAAACATTCCTTTTACAGATCAAAAATTTCTCCTGAAGTCACATTTTTAAAGAAGAAATTGCTTCTTAGAGTAAAGCCAAAGCAGACTGAAAAAGTGATGGTGTTGTGATTCTGAGTGCTTGTTTCTGAGTTCCAGCCCAGCCCTCATCTGAGATTGCTCAAACCTGAAACTCAGGCCCCAATGGATGCCATGCCTTCTATTTCTACTCACCTTCTCATGTATTTCACACACACGCACATGCACATGCACACACACACACACACACACACTACTCAAAGACAAACAATAAGCAAACATTAACAACCCAAAACTACATTTTGGAATCAACTACTTCATCAAATCAATCAGTAATTTTTATCCATAAAACCATGGAAGGTTTACAAACTTGAGAAGTGAATGCAGGTAGAAACCTTCAAGGTCATCCTTAGCTGCGTAGATAATTTGAAACCATTTTATTCTATGCAAAACCATGTCTCAAAACAAACAAAAAAAACCCATCCAAATCTCTATATCCCTCTATTTTCAAGTTTTCTCTGACCGTGTACTTTTCTCTATATATCTATATTGAGGTATGATTCTGTGAAGCCCAATCCCCTAAGATTATATTAAAACTTCCCATTTTTTCTAGACCTCTCCCCATTACCTATATTTCTTTTTGTTTTGCTTTTTATCTAATCCGGTACACCAGTCTCCCCCTGTTAGACACCCTCATAGTGCTCAGTTGTTCCTGAATTGCCATTCAATCATTCTCTGTCATATTAGTTACCGAGTTTCTTCATTATCATCAGTTCTCAATTCTGACACAGTCTCCCTGAATCATTGTCACAGGGATAATCCCAAATCGTGAGCTTTCCTATACCCTTTCGCTTTACATTTCCCATGCTAGGCTGGGTAGATAGCCCAGTCATTTAGAGAATTTGCTGCTCTTCCAGAAGACCCATGTTTGAGTCTCAGTATCACAAGATCTGGTTAATACATCCCACATCTTCTTCTGAACTCTGTGGGCACCATCACTCACACATAAACACCACACACACACACACACACACACACATGCACAAACACACACACACACACACACCACACTTTAAAATAAGAATGTCTTCAAAATATTTTTCTTTACCATTTTTGCCTTATTCTCATCTATAAAATATACACAGCCACGTTCATTTCTTAAGCATTTTCCTTGTTATTCATTCAATGTTTATCTCAAAGGGAAATCTAACTCCATTTCACTATTCTTAATGTGAGCACTGATGATATCCACAACTATAGCCATAGCTTGGATAACCGTGGGAGTTCTGCACAAATTCCCATAGACATTTTTAATAAACATGTCAAACTTTATATATCTAACACAAACTTTTAATACCTCTTTACAGACTTCCTAGTCTCAGAAGTGGCTCCATTCTTTCACTTGCTTATGCACAAGCAAACCAAGGTTCAGAGAGAAGCCTCGTTGTATAAAGGCTACAGCTACCAAACTTCATGACCTGAGTCCAATTTCTGGGATTCACAGAGTGGCATACGAGAAATAACTACCTCAGGTTGTCTTCTGAGCTACACACACACACACACACACACACAGAGACACACACAGAGACACACAGACACACAGACACACAGAACCACCCACACACACTGAAATTAAACCAAAAATAAAAGCAAATTAACAGCAAAAAATGATAATGAGCATTGATGATCCAATGTATCTATTTCCACATTAAGTTTTTCAATAAATTCTGACCATTTGACTTTTAAAAAATATAACTCATCTAGGGTCCTCTTTGAATAGTATGTTAAAATAGTTGTGATATTCATAGCATATCATATAGCAGAGCCTGGTTGTTACACAAATTTAAGTGGTGACTATAGAGTTTATTAGTTGGCAATATTGCACATCTGTCTAAGGAGGAATAATTTTTTTCATTTTGAGAAATATAAGCTGAATTGTTTAGTAATACAGTATTAGGGTTTTTAATACAGCATAACAAATATAATGAGTTTTAAGATTTTCTGTTTCTTTCTACATACTTAGTATTTACGTTCTCAGTTGCTGGAGAAGTAGACGGTTTGGAGGTTAAGAGAACTTGCCACACTTGAAGAGGCCTAGATTTCAGATACTAGCACTCATATTGTGTGATTCACAACTGCCTCTAATGCCAACTACAGGGAATCCAGTTCCCAACTCTAGCCTCTAAAAGCACTTCTTCACATGAGCACATGACCTGACACACACACATGCATGCACATGCACATGCACACACACACACAAATAAGTCTTTAAAAATATTTCCTTTCTTTTTTGTTTCCTCCTGTTAGTTTTTAGCTGATATTGTCCATTGTCACTTTCTTTCACAAATATGTAAGCAAAATATTTATCTTGTCGACATCTCTAATAGTACTTACTATATTCTTGTGTATATAATAAGTAGTCAATGAGTGGTTGTTGAAAAATAATTTAAATGTTGGGTAGATTCTGATGTCCTCACTGTTTTCAAAGCTTCCATTTCAGATCTACCCCATCATTAGTGTCGTGTTCTCTCTTCAACCATCTTCTGTATTGCCATGTCATAAAACATCATATGTATATCATAAGTTTATTCATTGCTCTGCAAATGTCACATTTACTTAAATGTCACATTGCTTAAAACCAAGCATTTTCTATGTTTTAATCCTTCCCTATAATATATTAGCAAATGTTATCATTTCTGCCTCCAACATGCACAGCAAGATAATTTAGACCTCACCTGTTCACAACCACATGCTTGATATAAGGCAGCCTAGAATTTTCTCTGGTACACTGCACTAGTCAAGTGACCTCTCTTTTCTCCTTCTTGCCACTTCAAATATTAGCCTCTTCATGCTTATAGGAGTGATATTTTCAACTGAAAGCCAAATCTTACCACTTCCTACGTAATAATTTTCCTGTGACATTTCATTTTGTGTGTAATACAGTTCAAATCATTTTAAAAATCTAATAAATACCTATATGACATTGTTTAGGATGATTTATCCCTTTGTTCATCTTGTTCCTACCATTTTAACCCCTTAAGTCATTGAAAATTAAAATGAAAATGTGTAGGTGCTGAGAAGTTGAATTGTTCATTCAAGTTCAATTTTAACTGCTGGTCTGGTTGCAATGCCTGTAATTCTGAACAGTGTATCCCATAGGCCCTCACACCCAGGCTGCAATATGACGTGAAGGAGAGTTGCATGTATACATAACATTGAAGAAGATACTATATCCTTTTCAAAGGAATCAGAATGATGAGGGTATGTATCAACAGTTTAGAAGAAAACATGTGAATGTGATAAATATAAGTTCAAGACTAGAGTCTACCAAAGTGTATCGTATGAAATACTGTGGAGTCATTGGAATTTGCACTAAAATACAATGAAAACTAAAAATGATAAGCTTTGTAAGAGAGTGAATATATAAGAAAAGAAATAGTTGTAATATGGTTGTTAATTACAACACTTAAGTGCCAAGGTCTTATTTGTGGGTCACAATGGACCAGTATATGTGACAGTGATTTTGAATATTTATGTTCCTTGTGATTTCCAGTTAATCATACACAGTTTTAAATGCTTGCAATGGGCTTACTCCTCAATATCTATCACAATAGTAAGTGAATAAATATGGAATTCTGGAAAGGACTCAGTTGGAAATTGCTGCATGGCAGTTGGTTGTCACTACTTTCTCAGTCATATTTCCTTCTCCATTGAGATTATTCAGTAGCGAAAGTACAGGGTGGGTTTGCAAGAACAGTTGAGCAATTTGGCAACACAGCATGAGAAGAGATTCAGAGAGCTCAGCCAGCAGAGTGCATAGTGGGTTTTTATAGATTCTGTAAGGGAGCAAAACACAGAAATCCCGAAATCCCTTGATCATTTTGAGTCAAGATGTCAGGGGTACTCATGTTATTCGGTCACAGTCTGGTCAGTCTGACCTCTGGCAAGTCTGAAGCTGAGGTACTGTTTTGACAAAAGTGGTTGATCCCTAATTTGTTTACTTACCAAATTAGGTTGGTCTGTCTTTCTTTCTTTCTTTCTTTCTTTCTTTCTTTCTTTCTTTCTTTCT
>LOEQ01003330.1:51544-71511 GCA_001685075.1 Bramus lutescens
TTATTATTATTATTATTATTATTATTATTTACCAAAATCTCACTCCTTGGGTGATCTCTTTTCAAATGTGATTACTGTTCTCAGTATTAGACTTAGTATTAGAATAGCTTTCATCACTGGTTCTTTGATTTCATAGATATTCTTACTCACTACTAATGATTGTTTAAAAAAAATACACAGATGGGTACTGAAGAGAATAGTTCAAATTCCTGCTGCATGGTTTATTAAAAGAAAAATTGAAAATGTTAAGAAATTTGCTTATGCCATGTTATTTAACTTTGTTTTGAACTCAAGTAGGGGTTATTGAAATATTTATTGCAAATTTATCTATTTATTTGTTTCAATGTGAGCATGTATTCATCAATGTGTGTGTATGTGTGTGATTGTGTGTGCTGTGTATGACTGTGTGTGCTGTGTGTGTGTGTGCTGTGTGTATGTGTATTTCACAGGTAATCCATGTTTAAGTCAAAGAACAATTTTCAGGAATCAGTTCTCTCTTTTGAACCATGTTGGCTCCAGGGATTAAACTCAGGCTATCAGACATGGAGGATGGTGCCTTTATATGGTGACACATCTTGTTGGTTTTTATAGAGATATTATAAAGAGTAAAATAAAAGTGAAATAAGAGGCTTTTAAGATGAGGGATGCTACTTTTCTAGGATAGTAAGAGCATTGCATAAAGGAGATGCGCAGTGCCAAATCCAGAGAGTATTATACAGGATTATACATAGAACATAGTAGAGGTAATGCAGTTTAAGATGGCGGTAATACCATGACTACAAAAGCTTAAGTCTATAATAGGAAAAGATAACGGAATAAAAGTAATATTGCCTTTTCTGAGTGTGTTTAAGTGAGACTCAATAATTCACCAACACAAATTGGCATTTGGTGTATTTTTTTTCTTTTTGGAGGGTTGGGGTAATAAGGGTGATGGATACAGGAAGTGAGTGTGATTTGGGCTCATTGTATGAAATTCCCAAATAATCAATAAAAAATATTACGTTGGGAAAAGAGACATTTTACAAAAATTAAAATGTGGTTTAATGTTGCACATAAGTGCATGCCCTGAATTTCAGTCCTTATAGTTTTCATTGATATTGTGACTAAAGAAACTTAAAGGAAGCTCATTCATGCGTGATATCTTAAAACCCAGTTCATTTACACTTGCCATCATCAAAATATGACCACAGGTTTTCTAAAATCATTTTTTGATATTTATTGGCAATTTCAGAGAAAAATGTCTTATCCAAGAATGATTTCATAAAAACTCTAACATCTCTTTAAATATCTAGACATCCCAATGGGATCCAGAATGATAGCACAATGTGGCCTGTCTTCACAAGTACTGAACAAAAATACCTAACTTTGAACACAGAGAAACCAAGAATAAACTCTAAGCTCCGTGCTCCACAATGCCGATTTTGGAAACTATTTTTTCCTATAGTCTTGGAAATAACAGGTATGTGTCTTTCTTTTTTAATTTGCTTATTTAGTAGATTGATGGCAGGTTGTGCAAAATTAGGGGAAATGGAATATTGAATGTTGAAAAAGTCTTTACTTGATGTAGCTCAAATGCTGAAATAGGGTGTAAGTGATGGTTTTCTAAATAGAGAGAAAGAAGGCTGTTTGGTTGGATGAGCAGGGAAAAGGCAAGGATCTGAGAAGGAATGAGGGTGATAAACTTTCTTCCAAATATGCTGTATGAAAAAATATTTACAAAAATTAAGTATAGATAACCTGTAAAGTGATTACTGTCCAAACAGAAGGATGTGCATTTTGTTCCCAGCACCACATAATACCTGAGTTTGTGGTCATGGTACATATTTGTAAATGCAGTGCTGGGAGGCCAGGAGAAGAGGACTCCTTAGAAACTCTATTAGAGTCAGTGACCTCCAGGTTCAGTGAAAGAACCTTTCTCAAAGTATGGAGTTTGCTCACACAAAAAAGAACACATACACAAAGAAAATATATATTCCTTCTCAAATGTGGTTAAAATTAAATGTGAAATAATTGTTGCTGTAGTTACTTATGTAGAATTATTAATTTTAATCTTGGAAATATTTGGCATTTATATCTCTAAGATACTTTATTAACTAGGATTATTTTTTTCAGCATGGTTCATTAATTTTGTCTCCAGAAGTTAATATTTTTTATTTTATTATTATTAAATAACAAAAAGAATGCTAGTAGAGTACCAATCGACTTCCACAGTGCATATTAATTCTTTATGATTTAAATTTTAATATTTTGTTGAATTTCAACCATCTCATATTATCAATATTCTCATATTCTGTTTCAACTCATTTTAATTTAGACTTTCCATGTGTATGTACAAAACACTTATTAAAGAAAAATGATGGCAACATTGTCAATTTTATTTTTTAATTATTAAATTTTATTTGGCTATCTAAACATATTTTCTTTGGTGAGAAGTATCATATTTATGATCAAACTTGCAAATGTGGGGAATAGTTATATAATGTTAGTTTAATAATCATGTACTATTTTTTCATAATTTAAATTTATTTTTATTAAAATAAAATTTCAATGACCTATCACATGGCAGGTCATTTATAGAAAACTCATTGCCAAAGTGTGTGTTTGAAATCAAAAATAATGCATATTGTTGATTCCTTTTTCAGAGAATTTGGGTTAGTTCAAAATAATAAGCATCTCAGAAAAGCATCAGGATCGTTAGTATGCCCTTTGATTATCGACATTGATCACCAAACTTGCAATTGTGTACTTTATCTGTTTGAAAGAGCTTAATGATATGTCTGTGCTCTGAGTAAGACTAAATGTTCTGTGACATAATATATATCCAGAGCTGAGTCTCTGTGTCCCTTGGCAGAGCAACAGTGCTGTCCTTGTGTTCTCTGGGTGTAACAATGAGGTAACTCACATGATCTGCCAAGACACCCAAACAGATATCATTGAACATACCACAAACCCCAGATTCTGGTCCTTGGAAGAGATTGACGTAAAGGAGAGGGTCAAGTTCCACAGGGAATGATTATTAATGAGAGTCTGAGTAGGTAAATGTAAGTGATTTGGTTCTTTAGTTATTGATGTTCCATGACTGAAGTACCAGCGATTTTGAAAGTACGATGAAAAAGATCTATTTGAATAATTTTCCTGTCATAAAAGTTTAGTTTAGGTTAACTGCTACTGCTCCTGAAAGCAGTGAGCATCTCTTAAACTTAAAAAGAAAGTTTTTAGAACACATTAATTATTTTTGGATTAAATTTAGTGTGTCTTGAAATATAATTTCATATTTGTTAGATTTCTAGTGTATTCTGAATATTCCTCTAAATAAGTTCAAATGTAATATATTTTCTAGGGGTTTGAAGAGATGACTCATTGGGTAAACAACTCATTGAATAAGCACAGAGACCTGAGCTTGAAATTTTAGCACTAACTTTAACCCCCCAACACACACCAGAAATGTATCTATATCTTTTTTCTATGACCCACCTTCAGTAATACCCAAATAATAATCCACAATCGTGCATCCATCCATGCTCACGTGTGCTCACGCGCGCACACACACACACACACACACACACACACACACACATACCACCACCACCACCACACCACACATGCATAGAGAGACAACGACACTGAGAGAGACAGAGACAGAAAATGTTATAGTTATGCTGACCTGCCCTGGGTACCCTGTCCCTTTAAGAGACAAGCCCTGCCCACTTCCAATCCACTCCTTTCTTCCTGGAGCAAACCGGTCTTCACTTCCCACCCCCCTTTCTCTCTCTACCCCCAGTTCTTCTTCTGAAGAGGCACCCTTTGCCTCCCTTGTCCCCCTCTCCTCTTTATTTCTGTCTCTTCTCTCTTTTTCTGTCTCTTACCGCCATCTCCCCCTGCCTTCCCATATCCTCCCAATATCCACTAAATAAACTCTCCATACCCAAGCTCTCTTTGCATGGCCTATCTGTCAGTCTCCCACCCATGTAGGACCTGCCAGAGTCACATATGCCATAAATCATAACAGAGAAAAATTAATATGTATCTACCCACATATTTTAAAGTTAAAGGCAAATGAATTATATCATTTGGAGGACAATGTGTTCATTTAAAATTGTCACAATAGCCAAGATTAAGGATATAGTCTGAGTTTTATAAATAGATAATGTTAGGAAGATTTCATTTGTAAAATATATAATCAAGCTATACCTTACATTTTCAGGCATTAAAATTTGTATGTTTTATTGGGAGGTGGTAATGCAGCACTTGTGAGGCAGAGGCAGGTGAATCTCTATGAGTTCAAGGCCAGCCTGGTCTACAAGAGCTAGTTCCAGGACACAACATAAAGCTACAGAGAGACCCTGTCTCGATAAACAAAAACAAACAAGCATTGTATGTTTCATCTTTAAGGTTTCAAATACAAATTTTAAGATTTGGACCGAAGTTATTTTTTCCCAAATGTAGATCTACAAACAAAAGAAACTTTCAAAGAATTACTACTGACTGCCTTTCTTGAAACAAGAAATGCTTAGTTCACTTCAAATGAAAGAGCAATATGCTTTCTAAGCACCACTTCAGTTACAGTTTACATTAGAGCAATAAATGTTCTCAAATTCAATGATTCTTAAGACTCGTTTAAACACATAGCTTCCAGCACTTCACTTCTGGGCTATACTTCAGTCCATGCCTTGCTATTATTGTATGCCCCTGTAAGAAACAAAATGTCTCATGTTTGTAACAAATATTTTTCTGTTCGTTTTTCCCTGAGAATATTATTATATAGGAAGTCATAGTTATTTTTAAAGGAGACAGAAATTATCCATTCATTGTCATAAGTGATAGGAATATAGGATGAAAGTTAATAGAAAATATATTAGCTTCATTTTTATCTCACAAGGAAACACATTACACACATCAATTTCTCGACTGATGTTTGAGTAATCATGGAGCATTATTCTTGACCAATCTAAAGAAGACCCTATCTAAATTTAAGTGCTCTTGAGGTCTGTGGAGAAGACTGGTTTTGATTCCCTAAATCTCTGGGAATTTTTTAAAATTCATTTTACATTCCATCCTCTGTTCTCCTGCCTCCCCTCCTCCTGCACTGATCCCCACCTTCTCTCAGCCCAAACCCCATGGACTCCTCCCAAAGGGTAAGGTCATCAAAGTCTTGCACATTAAGTTGGGGCAGGACCAAGCCCCTCCCCACTGTGTTAAGGCAGGCCATAGCATCCCACTATAGGGAATGGGCTTCAACAAGCTAGCTCATGCACCAGGGATAGATCCCTGTCCTATTGCCAGGTGCCATGCATAGTGCAAGCTTCACCACTGTCTCCCACATGTGGAGGGCCTAGTTCCGTCCCAGGGAGGCTCCACAGCTGTCGGTCAAGAGTTCATGAGTTTCCATGAACTTGGTTCAGCTGTCTCTGTAGATTTCTTCATCACGATTTTGACTTATCTCGCTCATATATTCCCCCCTCCCTTTTTTTTTGGTTGGATTCCAAGAGCTCGAGCCGATGCTCAGTTGTGAGTCTCTGCCTCAAGTTCCATCAGTTGCTCTATGATAATAGGGTAGTCACCAATCTGATTACAGGGGAAGACCAGTTCAGGCATCCTCTCCACTATTGTGAGGAGTCTTAGCTGGGATCACCCCTGTGGATTCCTGGGAATTTCCCTAGCACCAGGTTTCTCCCTAACCGCATAGAGGCTCTCTCTGTCACAATATCTCTCTTCCATTGCTCTCCCACACTCCCTCAACCCCATTTTAACAGGACTCATTCTGGCCTCTCATTTAACCCCCAAATTATGACAGGAAAACTAATTAGCCTTTGACTTCCCACATGAAGAGTTATCCATATTCTGATACTGTCTGTAACTTGTTAAACTTAGGGAAGGAAGGCAACAATTGGCTTGGGAGCTTTTCAGTAAAACCTCTGTTCAGTTCATGGCGGATGGTTTTAAACATCGAAAATCATTGTCTGTCAACTTGAATACTTCCTTTGACTTTAATTATATAAGAAATTTGGGACAGTTCACATGTTTTCCATTTCCTACTAAATATTTGTATCCTGAACTCACATATTGAAATTCTAACTTTGAGGATGATTGTATTCGAAGAGGGGTCCTTCAGTAGTCATGAGATTGGGAAAGAGGAGCCTTCATCTGTGGGATTAGTGGGTCTTCTTTTTAAATAAGATAAAAATAAACAGAACAAAATAAAATAAAGTAAAATAATATAATAAAAACCCGGGATGACTTTCCAGTTCCTATATATGTGAAGACACAATAATGAGGCTCTCACTTAATAGCCAGGAACAAAATTCTCCCTCAAGTTCTGGTGACCTAAGCTTAGATTTTTCTCCTGAGAAATGCATGATATAAGTTTCAGTTGAATTCAGTGTACTGTGACCCAAGGAATATAAACCACCCCATTTCCTGTCTAAGCAAAAGAATTTTGCTTTGCACGACATTTCCTCACTCCTTTTGAGACAAACAATGGTGATCACCTTCATAGAAAAGAGAACCTCATACTTTCAGATGAGACACACATGTGGGAGGAAACAATGATTGATAAAAAAGTAATTTGAAAAAGTCAATTTCTATATAGTCTCCCCTTCTTTTATTCCATACCCCCCATGAAACATCAAATAAACGCACAAATTATTTATCTTCCCCAACCCATCCACAAGCCCAAAGCACAGAAAAATAAAGTAAGTTGCTTATCTTTCATATCTAGTGAAACAGTTTTTGTAATTTGAAGTAATTTAAAAGCAGCAAAATCACTCATAGAACCAAATTGTAAAAAATAATTAAATTTAAGGGCTGGAAAGAGGGTTCAGGAGTTAAGAGAGAGTGTGTTGTTCTTGCTGAAGACTGTACAGTTCCAGCAGGTACGTTGGGCATTTCAAGGTATCCTGGAACTCCAACTCCAGGACCCTGAATACTGACTTCCATTCCCTGCATGCATGCCACACACAAGCACAAACCTCCACAAAGACCTACAAACAATGCACAGAATTTTAAATAATTTGAAACAAATACATTTAATCTAAGTGGTATAGTGCTAAGTAGCCAATTGATAAGTTACATATCAAGATGCATTATCAGTTACACTTATTTGTATTTATATGTATGAAGTCACATTATATTTATGTCCCACTAGTATACCTTAAAGATTCAGATGGAAATTGCTAACTTATTTATAAAAAAAACTTGTCTACTTTCAGGATATTCTCAAGCCAAAACTATCACTTAAATTGAATTCATTTGTGTAAATTCTATTATAAATATTCAATTATCTGTTCATTTGGCATGCTAATATTAGACAGCTATTGTTGAGAAAATAAAAACAGCGTTATTTGTTATTTGCCATATTACATAGGAACAGTTTTAACTTCACTGAATTTAATTTTATTCATACATTTCTAATCACTGATACTATATTAAAAACTTAATTTTTCTTTCCTGTTTAGTATAAAATGTATTCATATCCATTTGAAGATATTGATATGTTGCCTAGATATATATTATATGAATGATACGGGTGTAACACACTTTTCAGAATATCACTTGACATTCTTGCTAAAAAGACAATAGGATGTTTTCTTTGGTGGGTGGCTGGGCGGCAGATAGCAAAATATAAATACATGTATATAACCACTAAAGAAAAAAGGAGGCCATCAATTATCCACAAGATATTAAAAGTTGGAAAGAGAACAATAATCTCTAAATAACTAGTTGGTTCAAGCAGATTGCTATGCTTGTGTGGTTTGCATTTAACAAAAGCTTGTCCAATTTTGGGTAGTATAACCAGATGCAGAATAGAAATAATGATTTCCCTTCTTTTCATCTTTATCAACTAATACGATAACTGTTTATAGAGTGTATGCTCTGTTCCCTAGCCCTAGAAAGGGTCTGTGCAATCCATGAAGCCCCTCATAAAAATGACGCATGCTCACTCACAGTGAATTGGCAGAGGCACCGTCCAGGATCGTGGAAAGCTATTAAGAGCAGACACCTGCACTGAATCTTAATTAGGAAGGCATCCTGGAGAGGGGAGCCGGATAACCAGGGACCAGGGACGACGTGTCCTCTGCATCGTGCTAAGAAATTTCAATTCAATCTTAAGCACAGCTGCTTAGTAATTTCAAATGGAGCTCTGACAGGTCCGGGTTGTTGATTCCTGGATGTATTTGCTTTCGCGGCATGCCAGCCTCTGCTGCTTCGCATTATGAAACACATCCACACTGTCATTCCATTCCTCAGGCCGCTCTGCTTTTGTTTGCCAGGTCCTCTCCAGAACATGCTAGCTTTGTTACTTTCATTTTATTCGTATGTTAATATATTTCATCTATATTTATTTTTTAAAAGGTATTCCAAATATGTTTTTCTTTAGTATGAAAATATTTAATGTTACATTTGCCTCTGGCTGGTATTTTTTGTTCAAGAAATAATACAGATGCTTAAAATTATGCAATTGATTTTTTCTTAATATGATCAAATATTAAAAATAATTATGTTTCATATATTTCAATAAGATCTCTTCTGGGAAAAATAACGAGAGCCATGAATTTTCTGTGGACTTATGATTTTTGCCTTATTCTTAACGCACTTTAGACACTGATTACTTCTATAGTTGTTATTCATATCCATAACATATTTTTAATTCTATGTCACATATCAGTGTACTTTTTTTTTGCTCTTCAGTGTTTCTTTATTTCGCATACACTATTGAAAGTGACACACTGAAGACAATGGCTGAGTCCTCTCTGTTTCTCTGTGGTTCCTATGACAAAAGAAACAAGTTTACCTTCCCACATAGCCTTCTATTATACGGCATCAGTAGAGGGGATCCTTACAAATACTCTCTCCACAAAATTCTAGGGAAGGCTCTTCATAAAAAAGTCATCAATCCATGATAGGCTAAGATGCTCGTCACATCATAATGCCCAGCCATAAACTAGTGCCACTGTAGCAAGAATGAAGGAATTATGGTTTTAAATACAATTCTCTCTGTAAAATAGAATTCTCTCTAACAACAAAGGGAAAGTATGCGTAGATATATTCTTATATTGAGGAAAAGTCTACTTCAATATTTAATTATATTTATCAATATTTACCATAATTTTAATACCAATCTTCTACTTTCTTTTTTACTTTTCTAAATGCTTGCAGTTTATCCTCTTAGCCATTTCATTTTTAAAATTTCCTGTATCAAAATAATGTATTCATGTGGAATATTGATTAATGGCATAGCCATCAGATGAATCTACATATGATTCACGGTCTACATGAAGGACAATATTTGCTTGGTTATCTTTGTGTTTTACAAAGGAAATATTAAACTGCTTTCTTGTGGCCAACACTGTAAATAACTGAAGATCATACGGAATGAAAATTTAATTTAATGAATGTAAAAGTCTGTATGGAATGATAATTATGAAGTTCTCATTATATATTAGTAAATATTTACTTATATAAGTACTTTAACTGAAGATAATACCCCAGTGTCTATGTGTGACTAGATTTTGAATTTTGAAGATTTTTCTACTGCTTAAAGAGTTCATTAATAGAAGTAATATCTACATGTCTTCTGGAAAAATAATGAAAGAATATATAATAATTTGACATGATACAACTCATGCTTTCACATTATTTTATTATATATATATATATATATTTTAGATGTATTATTTAATATAGTGCATAAAATTTATTAAAAGCTTTTCTAGTAGTAATAGAAGTTCATAATACATAATGAAAAATAAAATCTTACTATGCTGTGTACTTGCAGAAAATGTCATTTATAATTAGAATTATTTTTCAGGTAATGTAAACAGAGATTAAACTTCAGATTAATGCAATGAATTCTGTGTTTTACAGGAAATATTGATGAAACAGAACAAGAGTGGAAAGCAGGATTCCATCGCTGGAGCAATGAGATGATGGACTGGAAAAATCAATTTAACGATTACACTAGCAAGAAAGAGAGTTGTATGGGCCTCTAATGAATAGATTTACCCTTTAGAGAATGTTCATTTTCCTGTAGATGAGAGCAAAAATCCCAGCAGCTCTCTCCACATATACGAAGAATGCTAGTATACAGCAGAGAGAGAAATGCCAGGGGAGAGGATTGATTCTTCACGTCTTTCATTTAGTATTTCCGTAACCTTTCAGAATTGAGTCACCATAAGTTGATTTATTAATTTATAGAATACACACTTTGAGAATTGTGTGTGTATTAATACCACGTGCAGTTTCTGTTCTTGTTTTCCTGGATAATCTTATGAGTTTGCCTACAAGGAACATAATCTTTTTATTAACTCCTCCATTTTCAGAACCACGTAGAAAAAGGTATCTTGAAAAAGAGTATTTTTGAAGCACTAGATGTTATAGTTTATATTGGTGTTTCCTATAATTTATTTATAAACCTAGTGTTAATATGAAATAGTATAATAACAAAAATTGGCTAGTCATATATACAGAAGCAAGAGAGAATAGAAAAAAAAGAGCCATAGTGATAGTGAACTAAAACATGACAAGCACAAACTCAAGGAATTTCATGTCCCATTGAAAAATCAAATCAACTTGCTGTCCTGCATCAGGAGACAAGTTTCAGGCATCAGTTCCTGAAAATGACTTGGCGTATGCAGCAGGTCCCATACAGTAATTCCACAGTGAAAGAATACATTGTTTAAAAGACAACCCTTTTCCTCCATGCTGTGGTTTGGGGTGGACCCCAAAATCAGTTTATAGGTACTCTTGGATACTGCACCTTTGACAGATTCACAGATGAAATAAATGTTCGATTTAAATTACTCATGAATTGAATGTATGTGAATCTAAACTCGACATCAGTCAGTCCTCTCTTGGGTTAATAATGAGGAACTATTACCATAGAATTAAAGTCATAGGGCTGTCACCTAAATTAGGTGATCTTTTGATTCCTTTCTCAAAATATGACAAATAAACATTTCTTAGATTATAGAAGAATAAGTGTGGCTAATTCAGGCAGTTTAGACCTTTATTTTGATCAATTATTTATATGCTGAAAAATTATATTTTAGTGGATTAAGGTTCAAATTTTGATTTATGATAATTAAAGCAATAAGACTCATCTTTTAAAAAAGTACCCGTCTTATAATATCTAATTTTTAAAAAATAATATACTGAACATTATAAATATGGGATAATTTATAAAGTGAAGTAATTAAATTCTTATCAATCTGATAAATTCTTGGACAATTATTAATATAATTTTAGCTGTGACACAACCCAACACCTAATAAATAAGACATTCTGCACATTGCTGAAGAAAACAACAAAATTAATAGTGAAATTTCATAGCATGGCTGTCAATACTGAACTCAACAACACCAGTTTAAAAAGCAGATTTGTAGGATGGAAAGGGCTTTGCCTAAGTAGCCTGAATGTAAAATATTATTTACTATCCTTTCACACTGATAAAGAATAAAGAAAAGTTCATCAGTAGTTATAAAAATGCATACAAATGTGTATTAGGGTTCTTTAAAGGAACAGAACAGATAGAATAAAGACATATGTCAGAAAGAAATTTGTTTGAGTGGTTTAGCAGAAATACATTAGTAGTTGCTTCAAACTTGAAAGGCCTAGAATATAGAAGTTGTTCAATACACAAGGCTGGAAGTCTCAGCATTCCCTCTCAGGTGCTGGAAGCCTCAAGAAATACTACAGAGTTTCTGGGCTTTTGTCTTCTTTGGAATCCCCAAAAATGGATTCTAATATTAGAGAAGGGATGTCACATTGACAGAATAGATTAAATTTACCTGCAAGAATTAGGTTAAGCAGGTAAAATGCAAAATTTCCTTATTCCATGTCTTTTGATCTGAGCAGGCACCATAAGGTGCATCACACATTTAGGATGGGTCTCTCTGTTTCATATAACCTGATCAAGAAAAATTACTCTCAGGACTGTCCTGAAACATGGGAATAAGTTAATATCAGCAACTGTCAAGATGACACCAAAATTAGGCATTACAAATCCATCCATTGTCAGCCTGACATATAGCTAGATTTCCTGAAGCAAAGTTTAATTTCCAAATGAAAGCAATAATCAAGTCATAATTACACCTAACAATCTATAACTGTCTCATAAAAAAACTGTAAACATATTATCTATTTTAGAATAGCTAGCAAAATCCCTTGAAGAATCCTTAGTCTTTTAGTGTCTTTCAACTTAAATATGACAATATTGATATATAACACTTAATCAATGATATTATCTCAATTGATGTTACAGTGCATGCTAAAGATATAGAGGGAAGAAATCAAAAATATCTGTGTTTACGTGCTAACATGTTATTAACATAATAAGAGAGAAACTCATACTAATTTCAATCATTTCTGCAAATGAATCTTGGCCAGTATTTATAACTACCTTTCTCTACTATCCTTTTTTTTCCCTCCACATTTAGCAAGCAGCTTATCTTTATGGGTTTCCCGGAAGTAATGTCAATTAAAAATCAGTATCCAATAGGCCATGCAAATCGGATTGTTTATTTTTCCTCAATGCTTAGTTACTCTAGTAAAAGACAGAAGGGTAACAGTAAAACTCTTCAGCAGGCTAACACAATCCTGACTCAGGGAGACTTGGCCTTCCCTCATTCAAGAAGTTCTAGGTTTTCTAAGTGGCTCAAGTGTGAAAATTGGCAGGTAGAGATTCCTTATTAAGACAATCCAATTTATCCTTTCTTGCATTTGTTCTAGAGGTTTTCTGTTTACAAAAGTGAAACAAACGCTTAGATATGCTTCTATTTATTTTCTTCCTAGAAATACCATGTTTCACTAGACAGTACCAAAGGTCAGACCTTGGCACACATTGCTTTGTCTGTGTGGCCCATTCCAATACTTATGATTGTCTTGCCTTTGACAATTCAATGATGCCACCTGACCTATGCAACTCAGTGGCCCAATTAAACCCATTACAATTAATTAATGCATTGAGCAGCAGCATCTTCAATTCTTAGGTCTGACCCAAGGAAAAGAACAGAGACAAGGCTCTTCAAATGTCCTGGAGCTCCTCTCAGCATTTTCCATGTTACCCAGTCACTGTTTTCTGTAGTGCAGGACATGTATTCTTTGCTCTGCCACTGTGAAGGAATAGATATTTCCAAGTTTATCTTCTCTAGCATTCCAAATTCTGTCTTAAAATTCCTATCATCAACAATAAGCCTTGTCAATATAGCAGGCCCATTCAGTTTCTTTTAAGTAGAATATCATTTGAGAAATACATCAGCCTACCAATCATATACACCTCTGCTACCCTTTTTCGATTGTGAAAGCTTCCATAATAAACCTAGAATTATCATTCAGTGGATCTATATCAATAATCTCAGCCTGATCCAGTTTTATGTACCTTCTACCACGATCCTACATCGCTAAGATCTATTCCCACACACGTTCCCTGGACCTCTACTTGCATGAACTAGGAAGTTCTTTAAATTCTTTAGTAGAGTCGTTCACTACACAGACCTCACTTCTAGGAGCGTTCTTAGTCTCCTTAAAGGTCTACAGAAAATAATTAGTTGGCACCAAGGAACATCTGTATGGCCTTGACTAGCATTTCATTCAGGGAAGATAATTTTGAGTTCTTTGTACAAAGCAGGGTCAATTTTCTCAGGCAAGGATAGAGCGAGGGATATGTTTGGGATGCATACTCTGCTAAGTGAGATAATATAGCGATTTGAATGAGAACATCCCTCCCCCAGGCACAGGCTCAGATATTGGAACTCATGATCCTCAGCTGGCGCTGTTGTTTGGGAGGTTTAAGAGCAGCAACCTTGCTGGAGAAAATGTTTCACTATGGGTAGGCTTTGAGATATATAACCTCATTGTTCTTCTAGTTCACCTTTATGTATCATGCTTGTGTTTGAAGATGTGAGCTCTAAGTTTCCTGTTACAGGCACCATGACTGCTGTTTGCTGCCATGTTTCCCACTGGGGATTATTATCCCTCTGGAAATATAAGCCCAATAAATGCTTCCTTCTATAAGTACCCTTGGTCATGGTATTTTATTATAGCAAGCGAAATGCATCATGCATATACACATATTCATTTATACAAAGAACCTTTTTCATCATAGAAGTAGAACAGAGATATTTGTTAAATGACTTTATATGGTAAAAAATAGAAAGTGAGAAAAATAGTAGGATGATCACATGATATTCATCTAATTAATCATTATAATTAATGCAAAATGATGTAGTATATCTTATAAAAGAAATATTTAGTCATACAGTTATAAAATATGAATATACACAGCTCCTCTCATATACATTACATTAGAGCCAGAAGTGACAACTATAGCAAACAGTTTCATGCTATTGAATGTTTTATTTATAAACCAATTTTGAGAGAATTGTTTGAAAAAACCTGCTGATCTCATGTAGAAGTCTTCGAATTTTTTCCCAGTTGTTTCTCAGTTTTGCCTCTCAGGGAATATTTTCTTTCTCAATATCCTGGGAATCATCACTCTGAAAGGGAAACATCCGAAGAGTGTTTCCATCTCTGCATACAAGACGGAGAAAGCCAAAATTGGTCTTTGAAGAACAGAGATTCTTTAGTAGATTATACAATCAGAGAAAAATGTCCTTGAGCATTACACATCCTTTTGGCCATTCGTCTCCAACCTTCTTCCGTGCCACCCATTGGATCATCTCAGAACTTTAAATCCTCCGAGTTTTTTGCTCCATATCTGTTTTTTTTTAAATTAGTAGTATCAAAGGAAGTCTGTTTTGTCCTTTAGCTTTAGCTCAAATTTTACTTTAATAATAAACAAAATCCCAAATCCAACATTTTTTAACAGGTCCCAGGTCCACACCAGCTTTTTCCAATTTCCTATCATTATGTACTGGAAAAGAAAAAGTTGCTTGCAGCAGACACATTTCAGAAATTGTGATTCCTTTGACAATCTGATGAAGAGAGGAGTAATCTAGTTTTGAGTGAACTTTCCCCAATATCTTTTAGAATACAGTCAGATAATTAACACACAATTGTTAATGCCAACACCGGTTTTAATTTTCAGTCCTTCCTAATATTTTTTGAGCTTATATATTTTTTTCTCCTCTGGGTGAAATTCAAGTTTTCGGGATTATTCGGTTTTCCTATTTGACTGCTGCTAACTTCTACTTGGATTTCTTTTCCCTCTGCTCTCGTCTTGCTGTCCTCCTCCTTTTCATCCTTATTTTTTGTTTGTATTTTATATTGTTTCCCTTTCATTTATGATGTCAATCTAGGAATACCTGGTAAGCTCCAGTCATATATTTACAATTGTACTGTGAAGCCAGTTTATCTTAACTACAGATAGAAATCCTCACTAGCAAGAATCTTCGTATGGGAACTGCATTTAATTAACACATTCTTTTCTTAAATAGGATTTCCAGAAAAATGTTTCAGGATATTGAAAATGGGACTTAGTGTTTTCTTCATATGTCATTGGCCTTTTGCCCCAGGCACTTTTTTTTTCAGTTTTAGAGAAGCAGTTCTTTCTGGTAGCTCTTCAGCATTATCTTATTTTCTTTAGAATATATTCTTTTCTTTTTTTCTTTACAACATTGTTATGCAATAATTTGGAAAATGTCTCTTTTTAAGCAAATATAAAAGACATCTGATTACAAATGCTGCTGGGTTAATACAACATACACATTTTGAATATGGCTTGACTTCAAAATTTAAGTCAAAAGTTATGTTACTTTGGAGAAGAGGTTTTGCTTTTGTTTTCACAGGAAGTGAGACATGGTTTCTCTGTGTATCTTTGGCTGCCCTGGAACTCAGTCTGTAGACCAGGCTGCTCTTGAATTCATAGAGATCCATCTGCCTCTGCCTCCCAAGTGTGACACCCCCATTCCCAACTACTCTCTTTCTTTTTTTTTAAGAACTTTTCTATCATTTTTTCTGTTCTCTACCAAACCTAAATATATCATTAAACACACTGTAAACTCTTTACAGATTTTTCTCATATTAACATGTCATTACTGTATATTTCTCTTTTCCTGACCACATGAGTCTTTTTTAATTTGTTAAATGAAATGGCTAGGGTTAAAGCCACAGCTTTGATGGCAGGATATGCCTCGTTCTTTGGCTTCCTGAGAGTATAGCTAGCTTCATGGTGGAGGTACTCATGGGAACCACTTTTTTTTCCCCAAAAAACTCTGTGGAGTTTCTAGGTTCATGCCACCACCAAGAAGTATGCCAGATGCTGCTCATAAACCCTGCTTAAGTGTTTGGTATCAGGGCCTATTAAAACAGCTGCACAGGTTTTTCCTGCTAATGCTGAGTCTGGAAGCCTCTCTTAAAGGAGCCATGCCTTTGATTGCCTGTAGCAAATTGAACCCTCCTGAAACAATGCTGTTATCAAGAAGTCGGATTACTACAAATACTGCAGTGCCTTTTTTTTTAAAGAAATGGAAAATGTTTACTATAACAGGGACCTCAACATTGCCCTCCCATATAGGCTGAATAAAACTGTTTTAAGTCAGTGGTTTTCGACTGACGCCATTTAAATTATGCTTGTATATGAATTTTACTCTGACCTGTGATCATGTTTCAGGAAGGAATGAAAGAGAGTTCTTTTCTTAATAAGGAAAAAACACTCAAGGACTTTGTTCACTTTCCAAAGCTACTTGTTTACATTGTACACTGTGACCACCTTGCCGCTCATCACAAGCTTGAATATTTAAATCCTGTACTTATGTCTGGAATATAGCTTGAAATTTCCTGTTTGTGATCATTATTATTCCTTTTCCCAAAAAAAGATGGCTGTAAATTATTGGAAATGCATTAAATGAGCTTTCCTTCTTTGCACAAAAAAACAAAAAAAGAAGCCATATTTGATTTTGTTCTTTTATCCATATAGAATGCTAAAAAAAAACAAAAACAAAAGAAACTTTCTCAGGATTTATGTGGTAATTCTTGTCAAAAGTTTGTATTATTTGAAAAAAAATCAAAAATCTAACTATACTGACCATATATAGTATCATTCTTGATTTTGATATATATTCATATCACTAAATGCCTAGGCTTTGGAAAAAGTCTTAGGTCCTTCAGAATATGATATAGGACAGACTGAAAAGATTTTTATCTTTTACTTAATTATTATTATTGTCTTTTCATATTTTAGCTCCTTCCTCCACAACAGTGTTCACAACAGAAAAGCTTTTCTCTTTCTTCTTACCCATATTTTAGTGGCATGATATATATAAAGATAAACAGCTTCAGAATTATATGACAATCCACGAGTAAGTATAATATTGACAAACTTCAAATAGAGATTTATAGTGGGTCAAGTTCTGACTGATGAATTAACAAAAGACTTGTCAACCACATTGTGAGTGATTAATGCACTAAGCCATACAAGCCTGATAAAATACCAAGCGAAGCCTTCTGGGAGAACAGTATGTTGGTAAAAGATGATGTCAGGAGGTAAGAGGTGTAGATGGGAAGCCACAGCCAAGTTTTGAACACATAAGTAAGAATATTTATTTTCGAAGGACTACTCTTGGTCCCGGAGGACTAGACTACAGGAGGGCTAATGCGGGTGTTGATGCAACATTTATCCTATTAAGACAAGAGAGGATGGTAGCTACAACTTGGAGTGACTCTTAGAGGGGCTAGAGGTGCTACATTATCAACATCTCTAAGCAACCAATAACAGGATTTGCCAAGATAAAGGGCATAGAAAATGAACGCAATGTTCTTCACCTAAGGTAACTGGTTGAATGGAGTTTTAATGTTCTGAGAACTTCAAGTGTACTTGTTCAGCAGGTCTGAAGAGAATTGAGATTTTGGATTAAATCGTTTTAGCTATCAGATGCTAGCTAAACACGCAAGAAAGAAACCAAGATCACGCTGGGTTAAGTGAGAGTAGAATCTAGTGGATTATAAGATTAGAAGTATTATTTAAGTAGAGATATTAATTAGGAAATTTGTCCTGTGGTTAGCAAATACAGCCAGGACAATTGGCATTCATGCTGGCACTTAATGTAGATGTGAACTAAGACGGCCGGCAACTCGGTACTGAAACTCCACTTGGTGTTTATGCCCCTGTTAGAATTCATTGGTGATTACCAATACTATCTGAAACACATTTTCTATTGAATTACTCATAATAGCTTACCTGAAATTCACCAAAAATTTAATTTATTTGCCTCATGAAAGATAAACCATTCTTTTCATTGCTGAGAAAATCTTTTAGTTGCTTTCTTAAGTAAAAACCTGATCGAATTTATAATAGCCCTATTAATATACATTCCTCTTAATAACATGAAACTCTTTACAAAATCAGTGTAATAGTAATGCTATTTTGATCTATTTACACACAATACATAGCTTCTGTTTATGTGCTCTGAGGAAGAGTAGAAACATACATAAATACATACATATCTGTACACTTGGCTGTGGGTTCTAGAAAGATAAGGGCATCCTAGTTTCTGAACATTTCTGAGGAAAAATATACAGCAAACGCTGTTTTCAGAAGATGCTGAGTTAAACACCTGGATGCTTATCATCGATTGTTAAAAGGGTCAAACAATGATCACATAAAGAGAGAGGTTTGATTTAGATGGAGTTGTTCCCTGGGACACTTTCCTCCTGCATTGCTATCCCAGATCCTTGCCAGCCCTGCTGCTGGGCCCAGCTCCCAATTACCATGGACTTCACGACTCATGAACAGGCCACACTGGCCAGAAACAGTGAGTGACCCAATTGCAGGTGGAACTAATCCACTTGCAATTCTGTACCCCAAGTCATCTTGGATACAGCCCACGCCATGCCAGCTTATCACTGGTCCACTCCTGGACCCTGGTCCACATCCTGGTGGACATTCACGAGGAGCTGGCTACACTAGCCAAACCTGAGGATGCCACACCAGTCAGAACAGGCACAAGCCACACCAGCTTGAACAGACTTCAGTTGCTGAGTTGCAGGCCACACCAGTCAGAACAGAGATGCCCTGCTGTACCAAAGGCCAAGCTAACTGCTGGAAGACCAAGTTGGAAGATGTTCAACTAGACCAGAGGTCATACCGGTCAACAGAAATCCAGGGCAAAAAGACTAGAAAACTAAAGAGGAAACAAAAACCAAGGAACAAAGCACACACCGAACAATGACCAGCTATCAAATCAGGGACTAAAACTAATAGTCTTAAATCCAGATGTATAACTGCCTGTGTGAAAATACTGTCAGCAACAGTCAGGGCAATGTGGCATCACCAGAGCCCAGCTAGCCTACAAAAGAAAGATGTGACTATTCCAATGTAGCTGAAACACAAGAAAACGACCTTATAACTTTATAAAGCAACTTATGAAAATGATAAGGTCCTTGGAATGGGAATGAAACACTCCCTTTAAGAAATCGAGGAAATGACTTAATTGGAGAAAGCAATGACTACAACCAAAGGAAAAAAAACATGTATCTTCAAGCTAAGAATGCCAGCAGAAAGGACTAGGGATTTATTTTCCTCTGCAGCCTATGAAGAACAGAGAGAAGATGCCCATCTTTAACTTTGATTTGACACACTGAAATATGAGAGAATAATTTCTGTTTAAGTCATGGTGGCATATATCTGTGATTCTGAGTGTGCAGAAGAACAAGATTAGAAGTTCCAGGTAAAGCTGAACATCACAGTGAGAGATACTGATGAAAAACAATGTAAAAAGGAAAGATATCACTCAGGGATGAGCACTTGCCTATGAGTATGAATGAAATTATGGGTCTGACATTTTAAAAAAAGATAAGAAGAAAGAAAGAATATTGTAGAATATTGTGATCAATTCTATTGTCTATTATCATTATATAATGATAATATTTGTAAGCATTATTTGTAATAGCTAGAACCTGGAAACAACCTAGATGCCCCTCGTTGGAAGAATGAATAAAGAAAGTGTGGGATATATACGCATTAGAGTACTACTCAGTGGTAAAAAACAATGACATCTTGAATTTTGCATGCA
>LOEQ01003330.1:72121-89074 GCA_001685075.1 Bramus lutescens
CTAGACCTGGATGGAGGGGGGAGGACGTTGGACTTCCCACAGGGCAGGGAACCCAGACTGCCCTTTGGACTGGAAAGGGAGGGGGAGGAGGAATGTGGGGAGGGCAAGGAAAATGGGAGGAGTTGGAAATTTTTAATAATAAATAAAATTTAAAAAATGTAAAAGGGAAGATATCACTCAGGGATGAGCACTTGCCTATGAGTATGAATGAAACTATGGGTCTGACTTTGAAAAAACAAGATAAGAAGAAAAAAGAATATTGTAGAATATTGTGATCAATTATATTGTCTATTATCATTAAATCAGATCATCTTAAGAACAGAACAAGAAATGCCACATGTCTAGAAGTTGTTAAGTGGTATTAAAATTCAGAAAGAATAACAGACAGAGTACAAGAAAAAAGATATGGTGAAAAGGATGTCAGTTCTCAGTTATGAAACACACATTAGGATCAATATAAGTGACAAAAATGGCTTGAAGTAATAAAAATATTAAAGACAACAATAAAAGAAATTATAGGATTGGAATGATGGCTGAGTAGTTAACAGCATGCAAAACTCTTGAAAGGGACTTCAGTTTTATCCAAACACCCACATAATGCAGTTACTATCACTTTTTAACTCCAGATCCAAGGCTTCTGTAAGTACCTGTACCTGTGCTCATGTTCTTATCTCAACACACACATACACACACACACACACACACACACACACACAAATATGCAGGAATGCACACATACACCAAAAAATAAACAAAGAGATAAAATGAAACAGAAGGAAGTTATGAAAGATAAATAAAAGTAATATGTTATCTTTTTAAAAAAATTAACTTCAACACTTCAATACAACTTGAAAAGTGCAATACCATATAAAAATAATTAAATGCAATTCAAAAAATGTATACTAAATAAATCATTTACCTGTAAACAGGACCATTGTTTATCAGCAAAAAGTATTAAGAGTGCTTCACACATTACAGAATTTTTGAAAGACCATATTGACATTTTTTTGTTTGTTTCATTAGGAAAATAAGAAAAAATAATCTAAAATATGCCCTAATTGAAAAGAAATAAAGTTAATCTGGGTCATTCATAATCTAGGACAGACACCATGTAGTAGATAGATAGACAATTCTATAGACTGATCTGGAAAGTCTTCTAGATGCTCTCAATTAGAAAATAAATCAATGTTAGTGCTATTGTATATGTTTTAGGATTTCTACCTAAAAATCAATGTGAAGAGTTTATGTGCTCCCTATGCCCAGCCTGTCCCTGGTAAATGTATCTAATGTGGAATAGTTGATGTTTCTATCCCACTGGCTATAGCAAAGAATGGAAGAATGAATTCTTTTTCCTGTCTTATCTTGTAGCTCCCTTTATACTTTGTACTATTTTCATATATTACTTATTCTTTATAAATATAATTTTATAGGAGGGAGACTTTGTTGATTGATTATTCTCATGGAAAACTTCCCAATAACTTAATGCTAATGCTATAGGCTCTGCAAGTGTTACCTAGCATCAAGATGGATAAAATAGATTATGCTAAAAGCTGCATCCAAGGTTTGCCTGTCTTATACTACTGACGTGGATGCTGTGAACAGTGGGCAGCCAACTAATACTGAAGGACATTTGGAGGCAATGCTATTAAAAATTGTATATATGGCGAGAGTTATTCTGAAGTCCTTAAATACTGGCCACACCTGTCTCAAGAAATTTGCATCTCAAAAGGCTCTTGCATGCTCAGTGGTACACACCTCTGGGATTTCAACTAAGGATTGTGTGCAGGAAATAAAACCAGCCAATAGAAGGAAAACATGACTTATATTCACTTATTTGTAAAATAGTTACAAGTTCATTTATAGGTTGCTATATAGTTCATTAACTATTTGACTATTTGTCCTAAACTGATGTTAGGACAGGCCTAAATTCATAAGCTTTCACCCTTTCACAAAATAAAGAAGCACCAGAAATTATCTTTTAAAAAGACACACTGCCTTTAACCTTCTTTCTACATATACTTATGCTACATTTTCTTCACTGATACTGTATGAACAATGGTGAACAGGGGCAAAAACATTAGAATTTTGTGTTTAGGACAAATCTTCTTTATATTACACATTTGATTCTGTTCAAGATCAATCTTACTCTTTGCAGAATTATCATTCTTATATATATCCACAGTGTCTCAGTAAATAAGTATGACTAATATATAAGATATTATAGTTAATTTTTTTTTCTTTTTGCTTTAGAAAAAGACCCTTTTAAATAAAGAAACCCATGTCTTGTTTTATACTCTGGTTGGCATTTTTTATTTCCATTCCTAAATACAAAACAAAACAATCAAAAACCCAAGATCTTATTTATTAGATTGATGTGACCATGTTTGCCTAGAGAATGGATGTAAGAGTTATGAAATTTCCCTGAAGACAGTTATAATTAAATCTTAGTCAAAATTGAAGCAGGTATTTAGAAGATGTTTTATTTGCTTATATGTTTATTTTGTTTTGTGTCTTTCAGCACTGATTCCTCACTCACAAGAAACCAAAAACCGACAGGAAAACCTACATCTCTATCTTTTTTTTAAATTTTTGCTTTTACGTTGGATTTGTTGTATTTTATTATGTACATCATGTTCAGAATACAAATATGTGGATAAAGATAACTTCAGAGACCAGAGAAAGAAATCAGAATAAGATTCCCTGCACCTGGGGTTATAGGCAATTATGACTTGGGTTGAAATGAAACACTGGGCTTGTAGTTTATCTCTTGATTCTGGGGATATGGGCAGTTGTAACCTGGGTTGAGGAGAAATACTGGTCATCTCCCAGAGTAACAAGTGTTCTTAATTTCTGAACCATCTCTCTAGCTCTGGCTTCTGTACTTTAAAACAAACTCACAAAGTTATGTCATTGTCCTTAATCTTTCCACTGAGTCAAACTGGACTCAAGTAGAAATACCTTGTAAGACGGAACCTTCTCGGATAACAATATCTAAGAGGGAGATATCGGACACGTTATCTCACTATATCGCAGGGCCAGACCAACCTTGCTGAACTTAAAGTTAGACAATGAGTAGAAAATGATGAATGGAATCAGACTTTGACCAAGCTTTCTTGATTATGTCTACCAATTGCCCTCTTTTCAAAACTGAACCACATGACAGTACCCTAAAGAAAAGATTGAGGATACCATAGCCATTTATATGCCTGTCTTTCTAGTATGACTGCATTGAATAAATATTTTTTCTCTGTTTTTTTTCCAATACTTCTTTATTTATTTGTTGTAATGGAGAACATGGAGAGTCTGCAGGGCTTCGTAAAACAAAAGTTTTAGCTTTAAAAACTTCAGTAGCAACAGAAATGAAGAATATGTTAGGCAAAGATATAAATATCAGTTCTAAGTCAAAATGCTTTTATTTAAGGAAAATGAAAATTCATAGGTGGGATAGGAAAATAGTAATAGAGGAAGTTGCATTACAGAGGGTCTTTGTGTTTTATTCTAACATCAGTGGAGAGTACTTAAGAAAACAAGAAAGGAATCTGATTTAGAAATTCAACCCCATTGTACCTCCCCTGTGGCAAACAGAATAATGGTAAAGACAGTCCTGGAAGAATCAGGAAAATTATTAAGGGGGCTGCTTCAATTTTCCAATAATTTGGCTTTGAATGACAGTATTATAAAATGTGAGAGAAGAAAATGGCAAATGCTTTATATGTAAAATCATCAGAGCTTTAAAATGTATTGTTATATGTGTTATGAAGGCAAAAGTGATTTGAAAACCACTAGAATTTTAGCTTAATTAATTCAACACATTGTAGGACCCTAAAGTGAGACAGGGGAAGGAAGATGCAGAAGCTCAGTCAGTAGAATAAAAATTTTCCTGAGGGTCTAATTCAAATGCTGTGTGTTTTGCAAATGATTATAATGCAATTATTTAAATAAAGCATATATTCCTTATGATAAATTATTAAATCTTCCATTTTGATCAAAGACTCTTCAAACACATCGCTAGTCAACTGTAAAACAGACATTAATCTCACATAAAACCAAAGTATTTTATAAAGCAGAAACAAACATTGCAGCCATGATAATTTTTGTGGTGTGTGTGTGTGTGTGTGTGTGTGTGTGTGTGTGTGTAACATTAGGGAAAGAACCTGGAGATATTTGTATATTACACTAGAGTTCTACCATTAAGTTGTAACACCAGGCACCTCTCTATATAAAATACCATATACAAGCTGTTTGAAATTATATTTTGTGTTATTTTCAATTTTCTTGCATCCATGTTGTATAATAGTTTCACATTTCACATTCATTTCCATTCTGCATGTTCTATCCCTTACCTCTTCCTTTGTATTATCTTTTCAGTTCCCCTTGGCTTGACTTTTCTTTTCTCCTTTCTTCTCCTTCTACTTTTCTTCCTTTCTTTTTTCTTTCCCCTTTCTTCTCCTTCCCTTCTTTGCTCATTTCTTTGAGACAGGGTTTCAATCTATACCCCAAGATCTCCTCAATCCCATGAATACCTTCCATTGTCTGCCTGCCAAGTTTGGATTATAGGTATAAGCTAACTTGCCCAGTTTTGTACTTTTTAAAATGAAGTACTACACATTTTACCAAGCTTAAAAATGTGTCTGTTTCGTTTTCTAGGTTGTCTGACCCTTATAAAGGATAATTATTTCTCTCTAGCTGCATTGTGTCACACTTATAAAATAGGGAAATATCACACTGGAATCCTGATTATTATGCATTCACTATCAAGGATGAACTTTTAGAAAACCATATCTGTATTTCTGGGAACTAGTTCAGTGTTTGTAATCTCACAATAGAAGATTTTGTGTACTTCCATTCTAAAACACGCATCGCAATAATATATACAGCTCCATACATATATAGAAAGTGCAATCACTGTTTGTAAAGATACACTTTTATTTTATTTATGTCCACGTGATCATGTCTGTGTGCTTGTAGGAAATGTGAATGCTCTTGTCTGTAGAAGCCAGAGGAAGACATAAGTTCTTCAAAGCTGGAATTGTACATGGTTTGAAGAAGAATGGTGTCCATAGGTACCAGGGCCCAATCACGGGTCCTTTGTAAAGAGCAAGAAGGGCTTTAATTCACTGAGCCATCTCTTCAGCTCCAGAAATCACTCTTTTAAAAGCCTCTTTAAATAGGAAATGGACATGGAAATGGAAATGGAATCCGAGGTTACGGTTGGAAAACTAGTAAGAAAACATAGATCTTATCAATATAAATATTAAATGTGATTTTTATTTTTGAAATCTTGTATTTTGAAAAAAATAGTTGTGTTTTCCTCAAGTTCTCTTCCTACTCCTCTACTGGCAGAACACATTGCTACAAGGTTGCCATAATAAACATATTATCATATGACTTATTCAAAATGGCTTACTCCCAGCTTGTAGTTATGAGTTAAGAACCTGACAGTGATTCTGGAACTAAGATGTATTGAAAACACTATTTCTGAACTGAGCTGTAGACCCATTGCTGAGAAGGTTGGTGCCTGCTAAATGCGGATCTGAGCCCCCCTTCTCTATGCGTCTTTACAAACAGAGGCTCTGCCAAATAGTTTGTATATAGCTGGCAGGCACGCAGAGTCAATCAGAGCACCTGTGTGGTGAAACCCAGCAATCGCGTGATTGCCCTCAGTGATCCGTCTGTGCGGCTGCTAGTTGCCACATGTCAGGTGACTCACTTAAGGTGAGATGGGAGGGGAGTTGCCCTAGAGAAGGAAGGCAGCAAAGCTAATGTATTATTTGCTTTTTCTGTGATATAAAAATATATAGGAAACAGTTTGGGAAACAGTAATTGTATAAATGAATAAAAATTGATAATGACTACTGCATGGCAAAAGTTAAATAGTTCCAGTTAATTTGTTTAGTTATGACTAAATAATTTTAATGTCTCATTATAGCAGGATTTCCAAAGCCTAACCAAGTCTTCCAAAGTCTAACAAAGACATAAAAGAAGATTTTCCTTACTAAAGAAACGACAGCATAATGCACGGCTCCTTTGCTTAGGTTCTTCTTTTAAGAGAAACCTCATTGACGGGAACCCAGACACTTGCCCATTTTCTAATATCAGAGTGAGCTAACACACAAAGAAAACTGCTTCCTAACACTGTGCCTAATAAGGGTCTGGAGAAATGGATCTGTGGCTAAGAATGCTTGCTGCTTTGAAGAGAACGTGAGCTCAGTTCCCAGCACGGACATGATGACTCACAGCTGCGGGTAATTCTGGTTAAAAGGGATCTGGTACTGTCCTGCAGCTTCTGCCAGCGCCAGGCGTGCATACGGTTCACTTGTGTACATGTAGAAAAAGTTCACAAACACATAATTACAAATACTTTTAATTAAACTAAATGTAAAAGTTAGAGGTGGAAAAATGTTGAATGTTCTTTTGAGAAATAAAAGAGCTTTGGAGATTAAAATTTGACGTTATCTAAGCAACACGGGAAGAAAAGTGTTATACTTCTACAAATTGTCACGCAGCATATGCTGTGACTTTATGTGGTGCCACCCTTGTTTTATTTTAATCATATTTTTGCTATTACCATTATAAAGCTGAGGCTCAGAGAAGTTATTCATTGTATCACTTAAGCAGGAAAGACTACTTACATTTTCTTAAAAGAAGTTTCATTTCCTTTCCATTATTTTTGTGGCACTCTTCATAGAAGGGCCCATTAAGCAGTACTTGATGAACAACTTATTCCCTGAGCTATGGAGACAGTACAATCCAATAGTATTATGTTGTGAACTCTGTGCACAATACTGTATTAGCTGTGGCAATCAACAGAACATAAAATACCGATGGAATGGGTCAATGAGAAGTCTGAAGTAGAAAAACAAGTTTGTCATGACAAAATTCTGGTGGGAAAGGGTAAATTTGGACTTGAAAAAGCAGATTTTCTGACTCAATCAATTAAAGACCAAAAATAACACACCTCTGCTGTGTGCTTGCTCTACAGTCTTGAACTTTGAAAGGAACAGTTACTAGTACAAATCGCAGAATGCACAGCTGATGCTTTACTGCAAAGAGTACACAGTTTGTATATCCAAATTTTCCTTTAATATTTCTAAAATGCATGACCAATTATTACTCACTGAGGAATTACAACACTGAAACATATAAGATGACATACCGTATTTAGTAAGCAAATGCACGTTGATCTAGAGACTCTAAAGGTGATGACGTTGAAGTAACATGAAGTACTATCCTAAAGGCGATGAAAGCACTGTATTTGCTCTATTGATGCTTGAGATTGCTTTCAGAAATCATTAAATACATTTATTGTCTTATTAATAAAACATTACAATAACACATGATAATGTGATTCACAGGACATGTTCCTGAAAGGAGTAGAGGCTTTTGCCTTGCAAACTGAGGATACAACAATCTTCCAGAGTACTGAAGAGATTTCTATCATGAAGTTTGTCAACAATCATAAATTTGTACATTTTGCCAAGGATTCTTCTTGCAACTTTCACTGATTAATAACTTCATTTCTGATCAATCCCCTCTTCTTAAAGTTTGTAAGATAAGGAATCTCCAAGCTTGTAATCATGATTTGGTGTTTCTTTTTGACCAGTACAAGTCTAAGAAATCAACAAAATTTGCTTCATTAGCACAAAAGATGTTTCTATTACCCAGGTTAATTTTAGAATTTTAGAATCTCTGTGTCAGAAACGGGGTTCAAAAACAAAGTGCTAAAAGAAAAATAAAATGGTCTGCCTCCACTATTTGAAAGACTACCCAATGAAGTGATAAGACTCATTGTCAGCTATTATAAGAAAATAATGAGTCTTTCACTTTAATTTCTAGTTCCTTCTATTGTTTTGGGATCTCCACACCAAGCAATGGAGATAGAGACTGATTCAGGCATAATGGCTTTGTTTGTCCCCATCAAAATTTATATTAAATTCTTGTACTCAGCATCATTCTGTGTATGTGGGGTGAAGATTTTATCAAGAGGTAATTGTTGAAAAATATTGATTCATGGAAGTTAAGGAGAGAGTACGTCTTACCAGAGGACAAGGAAACAGTGAAAGACGTAGAAGGAAGGATGGTAAATGCGTCTAAAAATGGTACAAAACTGTGGTCACAGAAAGAAGAATGTACATTTCATAATGGTAGGAAGATGGATTTCGGTCCATCTCACCATGAAGAAATGGTTAACATGTAAGAAGAAACTGTTTAACTTGATCTTGAGAAATGACTTGGTATTAAGAACTCTGCTTCTGAAAGACTAGCCAAGTTAAGTTCCCAGCACTCCCAGGGCAGCTGACTGTGGCCTGCAACTTCAGTTCCAGGGAATCAAACACTTTCTTCTAGACTCTTTTAGAACTACAGACACATGGAACCAATTCATAGGTGCAGACAAAACAATAATATACATAAAAATAAGTATAAAACTTCATTTGAAAAAAATATGTGTAACTTGATTTAATAATGCAGGAATTTGTGAAATCAGTATATTATATAAAACACCACTAATATATACAATAAAAATAGTTTATATATCAGTTAAAATATAAATTAAGCAAAGTGAAAATATTAGAATAAGAGAAAGCAGTTCTCTTGTTACATGTACATGTTGTAAAGCAAGTTAATCTCTCCTTATATTTTGTGGTTAAAAATCATTAAACTAAATCAGAGAGCGTATTTCTTAATTTACAGTGACAAATAAAAATTATTGTTCTAATAGTTGAGGAGATTGTTCTTTTAGACATCTGATATTCTCTGAGATTTTTAAAATCACATTTCCTGGTTTGCCTGGCAGGTATCTATCTGCAAAGTAGAAAGGGAGACGACCTTACCCTGAAAGCGGTAAAATGAAGTACCGTGACTAGACGAAATGATGCCCAACTGACCTACGGTGCACCAAACAGTTCCTTTAACGAGATTCTAGGTAGTTAGTCTCTAGTTTGTTACAGGAGAGTCTTTACATGAAATTGAAGGACAGTCTTTCTCTGCTATGAGAAGAATTGGGCCAGCTGCATGTCTGAACAAGGAAGCCAACCAAAGTGATGACAGATGGTGACCATTGCACTAATGGTCTCATTTAATTTTCCTAGACTGTCCACAAGGCCTTGGGAAATGTGAATTTTTCTTGTGTTGTAGTCTGATGATAAGTTTTCCTTTCGGATTAAATGACTTTAGAAGTTTGCTATTTGTAAGTTTTAAATATTTTTAATATAAATTATGGCATGATGATCTTGACCTTAAACATATTTTCACGCTGTATTGCAGATATGTATCAAAATTTAGCAAGTCTAACAGCAAAGTTTGCGAGCTATAATCACCCTCTTTGATAAGTAATGCAATAGGATAATGAATTTCTCATATGTCAAGGAATATCTGTTTGTGCTCTTAAAAGTCAATGGTGGACTAAAAAGGGATCAAGAGGCATTGAAGTACTATCTCACCATCATTTAAATTATTATCCATTTTATCTCCTCTACTTTGTTTCTATAAAACATTAATAAGCCTGTCTGTCTAAGCTCTTATGTAATTGTAACTGTTCATAGCTTTCAGACTTTACAAGAGATTGACTCCAAATATGGCATTTTCTTGCTACGAGAAATGTGCATGGGCAAGGCAATAACTTATCTCTGCAAACTCTAATTCCACAATAATTTATTCCAGGGCCTTGGCAGCTAATGCTCCAAGCACTATTAATAGAAAACTGTACAAGGAGTGTAGGCGGTACTTTCAGTTTAGTAATGCTGCAGTTAATTCCCTTAATTTATAAAGCACTTTTTAGTCTCATCTTTGCAAAGCTGATGAAACTGTGTCGGTAGAAACCACTTATCTCTTTATCTCACAGCCTCCCAAATTATATCCACATGAGTAGCCTGGTTAATCGCTTTACTCTCGCAGACTCTGTTGGGTGATTCCCACCTGCAAGTTCACATCTTCGAAATGGTTGGCTATTTGCATGGATCATAACGGGAATGATTTTCTTGTTCCAATAATTATGGTAAATTTTCTGTAAGACGTAACAAAATGTCAGCCTCACTTTCAGCATTTATCTTTGTGCATTCTGGTTTATCTTATGCTATTGTAATTGTATTTAATAATTTTAATTACTATTTTTGACTTGCTATATCTTAATAAAACTTTATTTACTGATCATGCATGTTGACATTTTCTGCTTTTTGTTCACATCACACAATATTGTCTTCTTTTAAAATTATTGCTAGTCACTTAAAATGCTAAAGCCATTAATAGCTGTGATGGGTTGAATAAAAAGGATTCCACAGATTCACTTACTTGAGAATTTAGTCCTCAGCTGGTCAGACTGTTTTGGAGGTTATTAGAAGATTTGGCTTTGTTAGCAGTGGTTTGTCACTAGGACTTTGATTTCCAAAAGCCCATGGCATTCCCAGGTAACTCTTTCTGCCTTATGGTTCTGGATTGTGATAGGAGATCTCAGCTACTCTTTGAGCACCATGCCTGCAATCCTGTTGCCATGTTCCCGCTGCGATGGTCATAAACTCTAACCCTGAAACTGTAAGTTCTAAGGAATTAAGTTCACAGTAATTAACAAATATCTATGAAATTTTGTTTTATATGCCATTACAAAAATTTAAAGATGACACTAGAATTTGATGTTCTAAATTTATTGAGATAAAATTATTTACATTATCTTCAACTAATAATTATGAATCCCCTTCTTCTCTCTGTTCCTTCTTTCCATCCTTTCTTCCTTTCATTATGCCAAGGGATGATTCATTAGCAAGTATTCTGTTATTTTAGGTTTATTCTATTGTTACTGCTCTGTTGGAATTGAATTGGCCCTTCAAGTTGTCTTCTATTTTTTAAAATACCATACCTTTCGTTTTTCTTTATTTATTTTTAAATCTAATCCCTTATACAATACATCCCAACTGAAGTTTCCCTTTGGTCTGTCCACTCCTCTCAGTCCCCCTCCCAACCCTGTTCTCCCCCAGATCCGCTCCTCCTCCATTTCTGCTGAGAAAAGAGAAAGCCACCCAGGTATTTCAACTGGACATGGCATAACAAAATAGAGTAAGACTAGGCACAGACCTTAATGTCAGGAGTGGACAAAGCAAAACAGTGGGAGGAAAAAGTCCCAAGTGGAGGCAAAAGAGTTAGAGACATCCACACTCCCATTGTCCTGTGTCACCCAAACACTAAGCCAACAACTATTACCATATGTGGAGAGGACCTAGTGCAGACCCAGGTAGACTCTGTGATTGTCTCTTCAGTCTCTGTGATTCCCAATGAGCGCTGCTTAGTTGAGTCCATGGGCCTTGCTCTCCTAGGGTCCACTCTGATTCCCACCATTCCTTCTCCACTATTTCTGTGGGGCTCCCTGAGCTCTTTGGGAAGGGAGCTGATGAAGAACTCCAACCTAGACTCTCTCTCTGCCTAATGCCGTGGGTCTCTGCATCTAGTCCCATCAACTTTGTCCTGACAAAGCCTGTCTGATGACAGGTGGATTAGTAATCAATCTACAAAGAGTAGAACATAATTAGGAGTCATTTAATTGTTTTTTTTTCCTACTAATGTTTGGTTCTGTTTGCCTGGCTTTTTTGTTTGTTTGTTTTTAATAGAAAATAGATTACTTTTAGATTAGTTTTAGAATTCAATTCTATCTGCTATATAGAATTTTCTTAACTTCAAATTATTTTGTAGTAACTATTTCACATTTTTTAACTTTTCATTCATCTTAGTATCATTTCATGTTACATAAAATTCAAAATTTATCAATGAGAATTATTTGCAATCTTGTGTCCACCAAAACCATTTACTTCTTTTCCATGTTGTTATATCAGTATATTTATGGAAATTGAATTTCATCAGAAAGCATTTTTAATTTTCTATAACTTTTTTTACATACATAAATACTAGGTAACTGGGTTGGAGTGTATGTATGTGTGCACATGTAAGCAAGTACCCATAGGCAAGAGGTTAAATAAGGAGTCTTCCTTTATTGCTTTCCAGCATGTTCTATGAATCAAGGTCTCTTGTTGTACCTGGAGTTCACCAATTCATCTAGATTGGCTGTACAGCAAGTTGCTGAGCTTTTTACATGGGAATTAGAGATCAAGATTGATGTCTTTATTCTTGCTCAGTAAGCATATCACCAACTAAACCACATTACCAACCTTTACCTGCTTTTATTGGTTTTTTGATAAGCATGTTCAGACATTGTTTCATAGTTCTCTAACTTACACTGCTTATACTGAGACAGATTGGTTGCTTTGTTTATTGTTTTCTACTTTATGCTTCATCTTTTTATATTTGTTTTTACTGCCTTTGTTCAATAAGTTCTTTTTTATATTTTTTAGTAGCTTGACAGCATTGTGATCTGGTTTTGTTTTTATTTAACCTATAATATGCATTTTCTTTGGGTTATTTGGGTTAATATAAGAAAGTTGTATCCCATATTAATATTTTCTCTCCTCCATCTGGGATGCTGAAAATTTTCACAATATGCTACATGTAGGGTGGAAACCCTAAGTAAGATGCTCTAGTATGTCTCTTTACAGTTCCAAGAAAGCTCATGGAATAATTCTTAATTCAAAGATAAAACCTAAATTCATGCTGCCATTGTGTTAGGTCTTTCTGATCATGAGACAAAGGGTTTAAAGATCAGATCCACATAGGCAAGAGAAGGGAATCTTAGTTCCAGGAGTATACGAAGTTATTTGTCATTTGTATTCGACAGCCATTTCATGGTGATGATATAATACTTGAAAATACCATCCTGATTGATGTTTTTACTTGCGCTTTCAGTTCTTGATTGTTTGTTTCATGCATGTGTGTCTGTGATAAGGTCCAGTGTTATTGTTGAAGCAGGTAGAGGTGGAACAGTTATTCATTCATCTGGCTGGCCAGGACCTGTGCATGGGAGAAGCTTGAAGCAGGGTAACTCATCTTAGTCAATTCCTCTGTAGGAATCCTCAAAGAAGTGTTTTACTAAACTTCTAAGTTCACAATCAAGGTTAACCATGACAAGTCCGTTCTTTTTCAGTGTTACACCCAAACATGATTATTGTCTTTAAATGCCAAATAAAAGAATAAGAAAGTCATAATTCTCTTTGCTATAACAATAGTGCATACTGTTGAAACATAGTCTTATCATTCTCAAAGTGTCAATAGTTTCTGCACTGTTCAAAAGTCCAAGCCCAAAGTCTCTCTAAAGAAACATGCCAAACTCTAAGCTGTGAGCCCGAAAGAAATCAAAAGGAAGTTGCATAATGACAGCATACAAGAGTGGAACAAGTTAAACATTCCCATTCCCAGAGGGAACAATTGAATAATAGGACCGAATGGTCAAGCCAAGGCAAACCAAATCTCAATATGGCAAAAAAAAAAAAAACTGGCCCTCAAGGCACAAGTCGTATGACAGAGCTTGTGTGGGGTTGTGGAGCCACCACTTCTATGGGATGTATCCTGTACTGACTTCGTTTGCTAGCTGCCGTTTTCATTCTCAGGTGGGCTCTGCTCCCACTTTCTTCAATTTCCTGACATTTCCATTGCCTCTACAGCTTCTCTCCCATTGCTTCGTGCATTGCACCTTAGGTTATGTTTTTCTTATCAAGGACCCTCAACTACAACACAAGGTCTGGATTATTACACTTTCTTTTTAAATGTTTAAGTTTATGAACTTGTAAATCTTGCATTCTACACATCTGAAAAATCAGAGTCAAATGCATGATGCCAAAGTCTTTCATGACTTTGGGCAGTAGCCACGGTAATTAAGTTAGTTTACTCCCTTAATGTCTGAAACCTAATGTGGAAGGAGCTGGTATTTTCTGAGATGTCAGGCGCAGTTCTGTTTTCCTAATGGGTGCATTTGCGAGGCTTCTTTAGAGTTGGGTAGACACGCCACATTTCATCTGCACACAGGAAGCAGAAAGTGATGAATGGAAATGGGAGGGGCTATAAACCCTCAAATCCTGCAGTCAATTACCTACTTCCTACAGTCAGGCTCTACCATAAAAACTTCGCAAGCTTCCATAGACAGCCTTCCCCTCTCAGAGTCAAACTTTCAAACACAAGTTCCTATGTGGTGCTTTTTATACAAACCACAGTAGTTTCTCCTCCTGCAACCAAGATGACAATGACTAAGTTTTTCTCCCTATTTTATTCTGTTACTTTCCCCCCAGCAATTAGATGGCACTTGCGTGAACTGAAGGAGAAATTTATCAATAAGTAAACAAAATTGCTTACAGGATTCTCTGGATATTGATGACAAGTACAACCAGAGAATAATCTTTCTGTAATAATCTAGTTATTTGTTAATCTGGTTATGCTGATATCTAAAATTAGCCATTGTATCATTCAGATCAAAACATTTCTATTAAGCCATCATTAATTATAATGTTACCTTTCTCTATTATGTATTCTTCTCAAACTTTTTTGAGATATAATACTTATTCATCCACTGTTCTAAATGTCTTTGTGGGTAGTTTCTTTGAAATGATTTCCTAACTCATAAAAATTTCTATCAGTTTATTAATTTTTCTGGTAACTTATTTGGCCTATTTTGTATTTTTTAGGTCTTTGCCTGCTAATTTCAAGAAATGTGTCATAAGATTGCATTTTTATTGATTTTCTTCGAGTTGATCTCATTTTCCTCCTTCTTCAAATTATTAATAGATTTCAATTATATATTTAAAATACAGATGATGTGTTGTAAAGAGCCTTGATTTCCTTTTCATCTGACATCCATTTCTACACAGAAATTACATTAGCAGTGGATCATCCTTGCATTATATCAAGGCCTTTGTATTGGACTTTGTTAAGCTAAATCCACTCAGGCTCTATTAATCCTGCATTACTGCCATGGATCTTGATATAGGCTCATCTACCTAAAGCCCAGACTGTCTGTTTTTCATCAGGATTGCTGAAGTGCTCAGTGTGGTGTGCTAACTTCACAGAAACTAAACTTCAGTTTCTCACTTTCAAGACTGGGAAGATATTGAAGACTCTGATCTTTGATTTTTCCCATCCCTACGATTTTCTTTCAGTAGGTCGTCTGAAGTTAAGCTCCTCATTCTGCAGTCTTATCACCTATGCTTTCATCAAATTTTCCATCTTCCTTTCCATGCCCAATTAGCTGTGTGTGTGTGTGTGTGTGTGTGTGTGTGTGTGTGTGTGCGCGCGTGTGTGTGTGTGTGTATTTGGCTATCTCACCTCAAAGTTTGTCATGGTGCTCATAATTCATTGATGTTTCTTAGAAATAGACTGTTTTAAGTGTGATTATAAATTATTAGAACTCTGATTCTGTGATGGAGCAAACAACAGAAACCACCTTCTTTTTATTATGTAAAACTTCATGAAAATCTGTACTGAGAGGTGAAAATTTGTTGGCAGAGAGAACTTCCTGAAAAAATACTCAGGTTTCAGCATGAATTTTATCCTATTTACAGAAAGATGTGGAAGCAAAAGAAAGCACAAACTTGAAAGGATTGCAATTTGGCCAGGAAAGCAGTGATGTGTGTCCTAAAGTATGGCAGGGTGACACCCTGCTACAAGGACTCTTTGATTGTAAGTAACTAGCTAGTTGCTTTGGTCAGACGTAACCCAACAAAGCTGTGAGGACATCTCTGAATTCTTCAGGGTTCTCTGTTCTATCACAGTCTTTCAACTTTGCAGGACAAAATGGTTTCAGGAAAGGACCCCAAATCAGCATCCCTAGATTCTCACAGTCCATCAACTTTGCCAGACAAAATGGTTTCAGGAAAGGATCCAAAATCAGCATCCCTAGATTCTTGTTGCCCAGTGCCACCTTAAGATGAAGTTTTTGGTTTCACACTGTGGAGGTGAACTTTCTATCACTGGGAAATAAATACCAGAGAGAAAATAACTAGAAGGAGAAAACACTTCTATTGGCTGTGCCTGGAGAGGTTTCCATCTATGCTGACTTGACTCTGTTGCCTCTGAAGTCACAGTCAGGCAGAACACCTTGGTAGGAAACAGGATGGAGAAAAGTGCCAGACTTCTTGCTTTGTAGAATACAGAGATTGCAAAAGAAGGGAACTGGAATGAGATATTTCCATTCAGGACATACTTCAGGTGACTTGCTTCCTCAAAGTAGACAATGCTTTTCAGAGGATCCACAACCTCTTAAAGTCAATTAATTCAATCATGAACTCAATCACTTATTAGTCTATTGATGAGGCTCATATTTCTTTTATTTCACTATCTCTTAAAAATTCCCTCAATGCTGTTTACCAAGCATGCCAAAGATTTCATAAATGAATTCTTGAGGAGAGTATATTCAAATTAATAGTAGACAAAAGAACACTTCACCACTGAAAATATTTTTCAAGAAGGTGATGTTGCAGTTAGTTTCTATAGGAGTGTTGGCATTCATGATTGCACATTCCAAACCACATTATGAGTAAGCACACCCAGCAAGGCTCTAAAGCAATGATGCTCAACCTGTGGGTCATGGCATCTTTCAAAATTTCTTTCTCCAAAACTATTTACATTAAGATTCATAGCAGTAGCAAAATTACTGTTATGAAGTAGCAACAAACTAACTCTATGTTTGGGGGTCATCAGAACATGAGGCACTAGACTAAAAGGTCATAGCATTTGGCAGATTGAGAACTACTGCTCTAAAGGAATTCTGAAAAACTAAGAAGTAGCTTTCAATCAGGCTGGATCTCTTAAGAACCCTTATAGAGTGCAATAGTTAGAGAAGACCTAGTGATATAGTGTAGTGATGAGGCAAGCAGGCCTGAATTTCATCCCACCCGGTTCCTGCAAGGCTCGCTTATATCCAGAAATAACAACACACTAATTGTATTCATTTAAGCACTGCCTGGCCCATTATAACTAGCCTCTTCTTTGCCAACTCTCACATCTTGATTAGCCAATTTCTATTAAGGTGTGTAGCACCACGAGGTGGTGGCTTACTGGGAAGATTCTAACCTATGTCCATCTTGGGCCGGA